>CACRXK020002330.1:29462-44443 GCA_902702795.2 Paramuricea clavata | reverse complement strand
TCTCAATGAAACTTTATATAAAACTTAGTTTTGAGAATAATTTCACTATTATATAATGCTATATTGTGTATAATATTAATATTTCTAGTTTTAACGTAAGATCGACAATTTTAAATTTTATAAAAGCATGACTAAACTAATCTAATACTCTAAGGACCTCATAAAATTCTTGTCATATAATAATAAACAAAATATTGCTAGATTTATTTTTAATAATATAAGATATGCCAATAGTGTAAATTTATAATATTAATAAATATCAAAATCGAGATCAAATAATGATTGGATGTATACAAGATATTTTTTGTGATCTTTGGTTATTTGATATGTCTGCAAAGGCGTTGTTGGTTGTGTTTCCTCATTCCAGAAAAATTGACCAAACATGGTGAATGGTATTTTAAAGGTGATCTATAGTCCGTATGTAAACAAAGCCTTTGTTTACATATTTTTTGTGTCCAAAATATTGAGCTTTATTCGACAACTATTTATATTTTCAAGCTTCTAGAGTACTATAAATGATCAAGAAACAACAATCAGGCTTTTCAAGAACTCAAAACATAGTTAAACTGTTTGTATCATAAAAAGTGGGCTCATTTGTGCACATGTGCAGATCGGACTGTAGATCACCTTTAAGGATTTAACCATCAAGTTGCATTGCACCATACCTTGTTTTTTCACTGTGTCTATCACCAGACAATTTTGCTTGTCAAGAGGAAAGCACTGGCACTCAATGGATTCATTTAAAGATTTAATTCTGTAGCGCAAGAATTAATTCCTGTGTGCAAACCAACTTTTAAGATATTAGCTGACCACAAGCTATGCTTATACCATAAACCCATTGCACTTAATAACGACCCATAGTAATTTGATTATGATGAAAGAAAATGGAATCCATTCTGTCCTGTGATTCTAGTTAGATCATATGTAAATTGTGTAAATCTATATTTTTGTCTTTATTTTAGCAAAACAAATACACGACACATTCTATAGCTGACCCACCTATATGCACAGAGGTAGAGTTGTACATTGTTTAAAATGTTTCCTTGCTTTGGTGCACAAAAGTAAGAATAGATATAGGTTTCATCACAGGCGGCCCAATCTCGCAAGGGTCAGTATAGACTTTATATAGTATGAATGTATATTATATTAATGTATATTATAGTAAAAATATGTCGTAAAATATAAATTTTAAAATGAAATTGACTTGCCTATTTGATAGTGTGTGTTCTCCTTTTATTCCTCCTTTGTTGGACTAATATTTTCCAAGACTTTGTACTCGATGTTACTAGTATACATGAAACATGATAATGTTTCATGTATACTAGTAACATCGAGTACAAAGTCTTGGAAAATATTAGTCCAACAGAGGAGGAATAAAAGGAGAACACACACTATCAAGTAGGCAAGTCAATTTCATTTTAAAATTTATATTTTACGACATATTTTTACTATAATATACATTAATATAATATACATTCATACTATATAAAGTCTATACTGACCCTTGCGAGATTGGGCCGCCTGTGGTTTCATTGACCAGATGGTGACGACTTCACAAATGTCAACATTTACAGGAACAACAAAATTAACCCTTTAAGTGGCAATGTGCCAAAATGTGCCCCACTTTATTATTTTACTCTGTCTAATGCCAGACAATTTTACTCTTCAAAGGAAGAGCACTGGCACTCGATGGGTTAAACCACATCTCTCAATTCTATATATTTTCTCTCCAAATACAAGACTACTCCATAGAATGAAAAGAATGAACATGATTTTCTCACTCTGATAACTGCAAGTTGACCACCATCTTAGTGAAACCCATGCATTAGTCCATTTAAAAACAAGTTATTATAACAATTATTATGAAACAATTATTATCTTTTAGTGTCAGAAAAATGAGCTATCGTTTTTTGATCCAAATTGCCCAGGATGTTCAGATATACTAGCAGAGTGAGTCAACATGTGCTATCATTTCTTAAAAAGATAAAACTGTGATCAATCATGAGACCATTTTCAGTTATGCATAACGCCATAAGTCATAACAAATGATGCGCTTGTTCAGTGTCAATTTTATTGCTTTTGATTGCCCAGTTATCTGAAAATCCGTTTAAACTTTAAAAATTCATCTAAAATGCATCAAATGCAGTTGAATATTCGAGAAACTAAGACTAAGTAAACACTGACGCACTTCTAGCAAAACTATACCATACATTTTCAGAACTGACCTTGTCCTTGCCTTTGGTTGTTTGGGCATTGTCCATTGACATTGTATTTCGTTCCTGGTAGTTTTTGACTTCAAATCTTCGCTATAAAGGTTCACCAAAGCCCCACCAAAATACCATAATATTTTACCATAATATAGCGGACACTTTCTTTAGAGTTTTTGAAGCTTTAAAAGAGCCGCCAGTTGCTGTAAAATAATGTTGAAATTTCACCACATTTCAAAAGCGCTTTCTTCCTTGTGCGAAAAGCAGGCCGTGTGATGATTGCATGTATGGTTAAATTTGCATGAACAATTTGAAAACTCCCGCGGGCATTACGTTGCGCGTTTATGAGAATATAGCTGACATGAAACAGATGACGATTCGTAGAAATTAATGGGGTATATACGTTAGAAGATAACAATGTTCATTTCTCTGTGGCAAGAAATAATTCGAATGAAACGAGGATGAGGTTAGCTGTTCTTAATCAAACTTATTAGGCCTGTCTTATACCTTATACGTCGAATTTCGGTCGCGTCGAATGCATTTCAAACAATAGATAATGAAGCTTAATGAGGTTTATCATCTCATCTATTGTCTTAATTGCATTCGACACGACCAAAATTCGACGTATAAAACTGGCCTAACTATATTAGCAATTCGATCTCAATTCCCAGGGGCCTAATATCTTTTATGCTTAAGATTTGCAAAGTGGTTTCTTACGAAATTCCGAGGTTGCATTTTTTTTATACCCCCCTGTAGATAGAGCTTGAAATGTCCCCTGTAACAATACGTGGCTGTCTGGCTTTAACTTGGAACGAACAAAAGTACTCACATTTTGTAAACACTGTCCTTCCAAGTTACACCTAACTCAGTCTCAGAATCATATTTTTCCAACCATCGCTCTAATCATGCTATTCTATAAACACTTTCACAGCCCGGAAACTTCAATTTCCGAGATATTTGCCATTATCAGACAATGGGTGCCACAAGTACAGCAAAACCTGGAAACATTTGTTACTGAGGTATCATCATGGTTATTTATAACATATACACATTGACAACCATTGACATTTTGACCATTTCGACTTACCATGCAATACTATTTTTCGTGCCAGATAACAAAACGTGGTGCTGGTATAAATGACTGTGATGGTCTGACCGACATGACACTTCTACATTACGCGTCCAAGTCAGGAGCTGGTAAGATTAAGGCCCGTATTCTAAAAGCTCACTCACACTCAATGAGTGGAGGTTCAATCTGAGCTTCTCTTGAGTGTTAATGCTGTTTTTGAATAGCTGGAGGGCGAGTGTAGTCACATAGTAAGGTACGACATTAACCCTCCAGCTATTCAAAAACAGCATTGACACTCAAGAGAAGCTCAGATTGAACCTCCAATAATCGAGTGAGTGAGCTTTTAGAATACGGGCGTAAGGTCCACTTCCACTCAAGAAAAATTTCCATGGACAGAAAATCTTCCGAAAACATCATTGTTAAAAGTTGAAATTTTCAACTTAAATTTTTTTCAGACGTAAAATTTGTGTCGGCCAATCACATTTTACAAATTTTTCTTCCTGTGGAAAATTTTGCTGAGTGGAAATGGGCCTTTACAAAATTATTAAGAATAGGTACGCATTAGGTACATTCGACAACTCATTGCTTCATTTTTATTGGTTAGTTGGCGTAGGTGATGTCGACACGGCTGCTGGTTTGGTCACTGAGCTCATATCCCAGGTATTTCATAGTTGTAGGCTTGTAGCATTGGATCCAACGTTAAATACAGCTGAAACTCTTTTTAAGCAGACACCTCTTTTAAGGCTGGTATACACTATTATACACTATCAAAGCTTCTGTGATCACAGTAGGAATTTTGCATAGGTAAATTCTAAGTTTTGAAAGATTTGTAAGAAATGTTTGAGGAAACTGAATCAGTGTTTTAAACATTGAGTCAGTTCCCCCAAACATTTCTTACAAATGGTTCAAAACTTTACCTGTGCAAAATTCCTACTGTGATCACAGAAACTTTGGTAAAGTGTAAAGCAGGTTTTAAACAGACACATCAGCAAGTCCACCTATCAGAAGTACAACTGCAACTCAATTTGTTTTTTTTTTGCAAATACCGAAATACGTACCCAAGAAAGGTTTACAGTATATTAAGATTTCTTTGAGCGAAGTGTTTGATAGCGGTTTGCAGTTGCAAAGACTTTTTCTATCTTCTCAATAACTTGTTCAAGCAAAGCAAGGTTCAGTTACGATCTATTTTTTTCAGGGAGCAGACGTGTCATTGAGATGTCGTTGGACAGATATGTTGCCTGTTCATTATGCTGCCTTCTTTAATTCCGCGTCTGTCATCAGAGTATTGTTGAAAGCCAGCGGTAGTAAAGGTATCATTCATTTGGTGAACTTTTCTTTCTGTGTTTTGGCTGTTTTAGTGAATAGGCCCTTCCAAGGTTAAGGGCGCCATCTTGAATCTATTGTTTTCACCATTGGATTTGCACCCCGTTATTGTACATACACAAACTGAAATTGAGGGCCCCTTACAGCAGCTCCACATGCAGTCTAGCCTAAGGTCTAGTTGGGTGACTGACTTGGGTCTAGCTTAAAAGTAATGATGTCATAGGGCCCCCAGAGAAGATTTGCCCCGGGCCCCGCGAATTCTCTCGGCGGCCCTGGTTCAACTACAGTCCCTTTAGAATCGTTTTTCTTTCGACAGATATCGATGCTGCATGTTCAGGATTTGATAACGGCACAATACTTCATATAGCAGCGAGTAATCTGTGTCTTGATGCTGCAAAATGTTTGGTGAGTACCGCACGCTTGCAAATGATGGTTTGGTTTATGCAAAGGTGGGACCAGTGCAGATTTTGCGGGCAGTACATTCATCACTAACTATTAACTTTTTATTTTAGCTACAACATGGAGCAAATGCCTTTGTAAAGGATGACAAAAACAGAACGCCACTAAATACTATTCCCGAAGGTATATTTGATATTCGCCGAAATATTGAACCACAGGAATGATCCTTACTGGACCTCTGGGAAGAACGGTTTAGAACTAATAGAGCTATCCAGTATAAAAATTTAGTTTAGTTTAGGTTTCCTGCTGTGGTAACACTGGATCAATAAGAGATGACTCTTACTGGACCTCTAGGAAGAATAGTTTAGAACTGATAGAGTTATCCAGTAAATAAAGTTAGTTTAGTTTAGGTTTCCTCCTGTAGTAACACTGGATCAATAAGAGATTATCCTTACTGGAAATCTAGGGAGAACAGCGTTTTAGAGGAAACTGATAACTAGCTATCCCATATAAATAAAGTTAATTTCACCTTTGATAAATTATGTCCCTCTCTGCAGCCAGTACTTTCGAGAGAGATTCTCCATCGGCTGTTATTGCTAACAAGTTAAGAAGATTACTAAGTGAGGCTGAGACAAGCGGAAGTGAATCAGGAATGGATTCTGCTACAGTAAGCCAGTATATACATTCACTTAAGACGGTACCTCTGAAGGAGGAACTTAATATTGCCCTTCAAGTCATCTTGCGATGAAATCCTTGTTTACGTTTTAGGATTCATCTGTGAATGTCTTGGATATTATTGGTTTAAAAATTGGAGACAAGGTTATGGTCGGTGACAGTAAGGTTGGTTTATAACTCACTCTGATAATTACAGGAATACCACAATCTACTGCATGATAGGGCTTAGTGAAACTCACCAAAGAGAAGGGAAATCAATCTGAACTTTATACTAAATGAATCATTTTCCATTGCTGTTTCAGATGGGGATATTGCGTTATTGTGGAAGTACAGACTTCGCTAAAGGACAATGGGCTGGCGTGGAACTACAAGGTCCAGTTGGCAAGAATGATGGATCGGTCAGTGGGAAAACATATTTCCGATGTAAACCTAATCACGGTATGAATACTTTTTATGCTGTTCTTGTTTTATCGTGTATACTACACACGTAAAAACGCACAAGTTGTTTCAAACCTGCAGTAGACTTGTAGCAATGCTGTTCCAACAACTTGTCAACAGGATGTGTTCGCACTGCTTGTTCCCAGCTTGTTGAACTTGTTATCGTCCTGCAATTCAACAATTTGTCAACAAGTTGCGAGTGACGACCTTGTAGCAACTTGATAAAATAACAGCATTGTTACAACTTGTTGACAAGCTTGCTACAAGCCTGTTGCGAACGCATCTTATTGAGAAGATGCGAGATAATTACGTGTGTACCATCTAACTATGGTTAACTCATAAATATTAATTCTTTAGGGATATTTTGTCCCGTATCAAAACTCTCAAAATCGAAAACGCAAGCTCGTCAAATTGCACGACCAAACTCCGCGAAACTTCACACGAACCTCGCGCGTGTTGTCCGCGCAAAGCATACCGCTGGTGGCTCATTACCAGGCTCTCGTTCTAGCTCACGGTCACCCTCACCTCAACCTCAAGGAAAAGAAGACAACGTCAATATTAAGGTTTGCACTGGGAGCTCTATTCATAACTGAAGTAATCCTGGAATGACGAATTCTAAACTTTTCTTCCTAGAGGTCCAGTAAAGGCCAATCTCTTGTTGTTTAGAAAGCTTCGGATGGATAGGGATACAACTATCTGAAAAATACAAGGAGAACTTCGACGTTTCGAGCGAAGGCCCTTCGTCGTCAAAACGTTCTCCTACAAGTTCTCATTGTATTTTTAAGGTAGTTGTATCCAGTAGCGTAGCCAGCACAACGATTTAGTCCTGCTTTGCAAATATTTTCGTATTCATTGACTGTGAAAACTCGGAACTCGGAAAAGGCTTGACACTAGTTGTAAAATAGAAATCCATTTCTGGTTTAAAATTACTCAACGGTATTAGATTTCTATCTCAAATTTGTCCCAGACATTCATTTCTCTGTGCAAGACACAGACACAAAGTTTCAAACAGTTTCACAAAAGAATCAGGGCGTGCCAAGTGATTAAAGGTACGAAACTGGATTTCTATTCTGTTGCTAGTCCCAGTCCTTTTGCTCACCGTCAGATCACCTGGCACTCGTTGTATCCCTATCAATCCACAGCATCTTGTTATTGGCTAACACAGACCGTTCGAGAATCTCTTGTTGTTCCAGTTTTTCTACACGAGGAAATGTAGTGTTTGGTCAAGGTTAATAAAGTCAAGCTGGAGGAATTCCTCTTACATGAGGCTGAAGGAAAATTTAAATCAAATAATTGCATATTCTGGAAATCAAAGCCCAGTCACACTGACCCCGAGGTGAAAGACACCATGCATCAACCAGTGTCACACGAACATTAATCTTATTTCAGGTTGGAGACAGACTCATCGTGATCAATGATGAGAAGCGAAAAGGCGTGGCTAGATTCGTTGGTGAAACACAGTTCGCTTCCGGGTAGGCAGCCCTTATATCACCTTTGTACCATGCCCTAATGACATCTGAAAACAGGCAATGATATCTGCCAATCAGCACTAACATTTTAATCGTGTTTTCCTTATCTTTAGCATTTGGATCGGCGTGGACCTAGACGAACCAAGCGGTAAAAATGATGGCTCGGTGAACGGCGTTCGATATTTTGAATGCAAACCCAACCACGGCCTCTTTTCACATCCTTCGAAATTTATAATGTATGTGATCCACTTCAAAGACTTGGCGAAAAATAGATTTAGGGCGACGTTCAGTATGAAGTTAGTTTAGTTTAGATCCTTACCGGATCTCTGGGGAAAACAGTTTAGATATGATAGAGCTATTCAATATAAATGCAGTTCAATCAATGTATACTGTTTTGTTTTTACCTCTATAGTGAGAAGAATGAAAATATTTCATCCTTGGTGGACTCAAAAGTCATAAGCGCATCAGATGACACAATCAACCAAAGCAGACTTGAAGCCCAAGGAGGATCAAACCCAGATATCACTGACAAGAAACATAACTTAAGTCCTCTGACTCGTCAACTGTCCAGTTCTGTCCCGGATCTTAGCAAGAAACAAGATAAAAAGTGAGTGTTTGATTGAACAATTTCTATAAGTTTTGTTTATAAGACATTTTTTCATAACATCTCAGTAGTGTATTCTACAATAAGCTGTCGTGTTTGGTGTCTGAACTACCTGAAAAGATAGCTCAAATGTAGGTAGTATTCGACAATAAGCTGCCATGGTTAGTGTGTGAACTACCTGGGCCCCCAACGCTTGGGATATTTCGGTATTTTGTTCAGCAACAAAGACTCTTACCAGAAAGTTCTCCATCATTTAATAAATTTCCACTATCCTTGCAGAGCGGAGTTGCGTAGAAGTGCTATCCCAAGATTTAAACGTCCAACTGCAAAGAAAAATACTAAAGAAAACACAACAGAGAAAACACCATCAAAGAAACCTACCACAGGCATCAAACGAACTACAAAATCCACTTGACATACTCATATTTACTTTTGTAATTAGCTAGGACAATAGCTCGACAATGCGGTGGTCAAGTGTGTAGGTATAGTAATGTACAGTGGACATTTTGGTCTTAACTACTTGAAAATACTTTAGACATTTTTTAGAAAAATTTCCGGCTATTTCCAACCAAAACCACGATAGTTCACTATGTGTAGATACAGATAAGGAAAACGGGGCTCCACTACGATAAACCAGGAATTCTCTATTTTTTCGATTTACTTCAATATCTGTAGATATTATTGATATTCGTATATTATATACAATTTGCTTACAATTAATGTTCTATCCTATCACATGAGGATATTATTAAAGCTATTTTCTCTTAATTTATAACTATATCTTCAATAACAAAGGCTCTTAATATATTCTTAACCAGATGTCACGGTTAATACTCGATCTAGAATATTGCTATCACTAAAATTACACCGTTACTCCCCATATGTAATTACCACAATTAAAAATGGTATATCTTTAAAGGTTTTTCAATGACCTCGTCTACCTACAACCACCCCATCTATCGTACAATCAACCAGCAATCACCCCACATGTCCTACAATCACTTCATATATCAACATATATCCTACTTCTTCGCCGGAGTTCCCAACTTAGACCTCCTAAACCAAGGTTTACTCTCCTCGGCTGCAACAGCAGACATAAAACTTGCCAAGCGATGTTCTAATTCCTGAACGTTACATTCAGCCTCGACCAATGAGAGCTTAGTTTGAGCTAACTCTAGTTCCAGTTCCTTCTTACGTTGGTCCGCGTCCTCGATTTTCACACTCGGCTTGAAAGTGTTGCCCGGCAACGCTTCGCCATCCCCCGTAATCAGTCGCGAACAGGTCGTACAAGCACCGATCCTTCTCTGAAAATAATTATAAAAGCATTCAAACTTGGAGTCGAATAACTCGCATGGCTAGCTACCACTGTTCTGATCATGTAACCAAAGAATGAAAATAACCAAGCATTTAGAAAGACATAAACACGTGTTTAAGACGCTTTGAAAGAAAGCGATCTTACCTTAATCTCAAGCAGTTCTTTTTCCAAATTTGATTTCATTTCTTCATTTCTTTCGTCAAGTTTGGAGCAAATCTGATTGAGAAATATAACATACGGTCACGATGTATGTGTAGCTCAGTTCTAAACTGTTCCCTCTACAGGCCCAGTGAAAGGCATCCTTATTGGTCCAGTCACAGATTAAGTATGGACTTAATCTGTGGTGTTACTCCAGAAGGAAACTGGAGTAAAACATCGGGTGTTTGGTAGCAAAAGAATAAAATATGTTTGTACCTTCTTGTATTCTTCGATGAGAGATTCATATCTTTGTCTGACCGCTTCACTTTCCTCAGCGTTCTTTCGCAATAAATCTTTTACCTGTGAAGATATACAGACGTTCAGAGCAAGTTGTTATGCAGTCGGATTAGAAACATTCATCTCACATCTAACTGAGGTGAAATTATAATCGGATAACTGCAGATTGGGAATGGAACCCCAGTCAAGGACAATCGCAAACCAGTAGAAGAAATAGACAGCGACAGGATGACTTACATGTGTTCCCTCGGCGCGTAATTTCTCATTTTCGTCCTGAAGTTCCGGGACTTTCTTTTGCAAGACTTCCAATTCTCGTAAATAATCTTCTGCATGCTCTTCCGCCTTGAACGACGATGAAACAAAATTACAATCAGACAAGCAATCCTCCACCCGGGATCACGGACAGAGTGGCCCACACCTTAAAACTCGCCTGACACCAGAAACCTCTGTACCCAGGCGTGCGGGTTGGAACAATAGGACGTAAAGGGTCATGGGAAACTGGGGACGAGTCAGGGGTGGGGGTGAATCAGATGTTAGGAATAATAATAATTATAATAAAAGCATTTATTTAAACACGATAGTAAATTTACAGCATAGCTGATGTGGTCGTGCACGTGAAACTAACTACAATATATAAATATAAACTAACTGAATACATCTCTACATTATCTAACAGAACAACAAATTACATGTCACATAATGAAACCAGAGGTACACTAACCACTGCAAAAAGTTACCAACCTCGTCCAGTTTTGCTCGTAAGGAAACCTTAGTGGTGACCAGTTCGTAAGCAAGGGCGTCGTTTTCCTGTTCAAATCTGATGTTGGCCAACATCAACTGTTTATTTTCACGCTAAAACATTAGAAAATGAAAACTGAGTTTGTCTTCAAGAACGCTCTACCACGCATTATGCATTCACTTACTTGTAATCTTTCGACTGGATCTTCATTTTCTTTCTCTCTTTCTTTCTTCAATTCATACAACTCTTCATATCTTTTCAGTTTTTTTACAACAGACTGTTCAAATAGAATTAAATAAACAATTCACTCTGCGATAAAATTAGAAGCATTAGAACCAAATTAGAAGCATTCCTAGAACCAAATTAGAAGCATTCCTAAAACCGAATTAGAAGCATTCTTAGAACCAAATTAGAAGCATTCCTAGAACCAAATTAGAAGCATTCCTAAAACCAAATTAGAAGCATTCTTAGAACCAAATTAGAAGCATTCCTAGAACCAAATTAGAAGCATTCTTCTCATTGAGACTGCGATGAAAGAATAATGAGACAATGGCATATTGCAGATACCGTCCACCGGTCACAGGTTGAAAGACACATAGAGTGACCAACCAAGCAACAACGATAAACTCACCTTATACGACAGAATTACGTTCATAAACGTACTCTGTTCTTCCTCACTGATGAATCTTCTTGGCAAAGAAACACGGAAATATTTCAACATTCCTTCAAAACTGAGTTGAAGCAAGTCTTTTTTCGCCACCTGAAAACAAAAGAAATTGAATAAAATGTGTTTGTGACTTTGTGTATGGAAGGTAAAATTTGGGATAGATTACGAAACGAATTAAATCTAATTTTCCACTAGTTACCTTTAGAAGAGCCGTGGCAATTTGGTAAATAGATTGCTGGCCCTAAAAATATTGAAAATGGATTAGTTGTATGAGTAATTGTTTTCTCTAAGATAGTATAGTCCAGTTTTGCTGCACGAGGAAAACGGCCGTACCCGGAGGAAACATGCGATGTTTCGTGAAGTGGAAACACTCTTCTCACATGTGACTGAGGTGAATTTATAATCAGACAACTGTATATTGCAGAAATAGAACTCCCGTCCCAGAAGTGAACGGTATTAGAGAGGTGCAGATTTGACTCCCGCTATCACTGAGGGACCATTAACCAATCAGATGCGTCTTATCTATCCGATTAACCAATCAAGATGCGTTTTATCTACCCGATCAACCAATCAGATGCATGCAGGGCAAGTGAGAGGTACTGAACATCTCTATTATAGAGGTTCAGATTTGACTTCCACTACCTCTCACTGTACTCATCTGAATGGTTGATCGGATATATCAAACGCATCTGATTGGCTAATGGTCCCTTAATGGTAACGGTAGTGGAATCTGAACCTGCTGTGCTGAGTGGTTATACTAGAAAAAATAAGCAGAAACTCGACGTTTCGAGCGAAGGCCCTTATAAACCACAGCGCAACATTTTAACCAAATGGCTTATAAAACCAAGCAACATAACCAAATGGCTTATAAAAATTGAGCTTACAGCAACAGCCACTCACCTCGCTGAGGTATAAATCCATGATACGGTAGACTAAAGACAACGGAAACTTAGCGGTAAATAACGTCAAGAACCATTGAGAACAAAACATGTGAAGCTCAATATTGTTTTCCAGAAAATGACTGTTCAGATCCGGTAGGAACTCCTGGGAAAGAAAGTTAGAGAATCACGTCAAAATATTTTCAAACTAAACTAACTCTAGCTATTGCTTTTAACAGTTCTAAATTGTTCTTTCTAGAAGTCCAGTAAAGATCATCTCTTATGGATCGAATGACATTACAAGAGGAAACCTAAGTGTAACTAACTTTATTTATACTGGATAGTTCTATCAGTTCTAAACTCTTCATCCTAGAGGTTCAAGAGAACACCCTTACTGTACCTGACAGTGAACACCCTTACTGTACCTGACAGTGCTATCCAATATATATTTTTAGTTTCTTCCTGCAGTAACTCTGGATCAATAAGAGATGAATCTCTTATTGATCCAGAGTTACTGCAAGAAGAAACTAAAAATATATATTGGATAGCACTGTCAGGTAAGTAAGGGTGTTCTCTTAAACCTATGCTTAAACCTATTATACCTCTATGATTCTTTCCAAGACAAAAAATCTTTCATTGAGTTTTTCAAATCCATTCAGGAACAATTCCCTGTGACCGTAGTCATACATGATCTTCACAAACACACCAAACGCCTGTTCTTCGGGAAGCTAAGAATGTGGGTAGAACAAAACTTAGTTAATGTAAAAAAAGCCGCGGCGGTTGTAAACAGGGCCGCCGAGAGATTGCGCCGGGCCCGGGGCAAAACCTTCCCATGGGGCCCTATGACGTCATCACTGTAAAACGGGAGAAGCCGTGTTTTACAATATCTTACACTTTACTGAAGGGCTTGAATCCGGGTTTTTCCATTCATTTTAGTTTATTGTACGATCATCCAAATTAAAATTGTTTTATTATTTCTGACGTTTCGGCTACCTACACGGCAGCCATTATCAAAGACGTATTACAGTTACAAAAAAATTTACAGTTACACTTTATCTTAATTTACAGTTACACTTTATTGCACATTCTCGAGCACTGAATTTTTGGGTTGGATTCGATGCCAGAAATTTTACGATAAATAAAAATTTCCACGTACATGTAAGATGAGTACCGCAGCGAGGTGCGACATTCCTTGACAATAACCAACTTCATCATCGTATACTGAATAAGCCTGGAACACAAAAGGGGTGAAGTTTATCTAACTGTAATACTATACTTTATTCTCATGTAGAGTAAATACATGTGTAAATCCTGCTCTATACCTAATAAAATGGCCACACGTACCAGCTTCTACTGGGAGTAAGTGTGCAAGAATGTACATATATAGTAGCCAAACTACTTACTTCCGGACGAAAGGCTCAAAACGTAGGAAGGGCCTGGGCACTACCTACACTGGCAAAAACCAGTCAAGATTATAATCTTTTGTTACCCGACAAATCTTTTGAAGATTCTCTTGTCCTTCTCCTTCGCTGGATCTGAAATATTCATGGCCAGGAAAAGTTCGATAGATGTCCCACTGTATCACTTGCTCATTTGGAGACTCCTGAGAGAAAAAACCAGAGATACTATCACCCACAATGCGATGCTCTAGGACATGCGCAAAACAACGCGTTGGCGGGCACCAGGTACACCATGCACAAACGCGAAGACATATATAAATACCAAGGTTTATGATTCCGAATAATAAACTAACATAATAAATAAATAAAAAATGTGGAAAAATAGCAGAGGATTTAAGAGAAATGAAGCTTAACAAGCTCACCCTTCGAATAAGATCTTTATAGCTTTCGACTAAATAATTTGTATCATCCAAGCCAACCAACATTTGCCAAACCTTCGTTCTCAATGGTTCAGGAACACCCTAAATAAAGATAGGATTAGGTTGAGACATATTCTATATTGGAAACAGAAGCTAGCTTTATTTATATTGGATAGCTTTACCAGTTCCAAATAGTCCCTCTAGAGGTCCAGTAACGACAATTCCTTACTACAGGAAGAAACTAGAATACCTCGAGAAAACGTATCGTATTTAGTGTATATCAGTGATCGTATCGTAAAACTTTATTTCAAGACGCTAGCCTCATCAACATACGTTGGTTTTCAAGAGGGCCGTCGTCATTTATATACAAAATATTTACAAACAAATACGTAAAAAACTATTTACAAGAATGCATGCTGAATACAGGAGGTGTGACCCATACGTTAACATTAGTAAGGCTGTTCCAAAGCAATGTTTGGTAGAGTTATAAAACTGGAAGCACTCTTCTCACATGTGATTGAGATGAAATTATAATCAGATGTCGGGAAGTTAGTAGAGACGAAGGGCCTTAGCCCGAAACGTCAAAGTTCAGCTCATATTTTTCAGGGAGAGTTGTCTTGTTATAGTACACACTGGTACAGACCGTTCGAGATTATAATAAGATAGATAACAGAGGATAAATGAGGTGAAAAACACATGCACTAACTATTGTACCCCCAAAACCCAGTACATCACGTGTTACCTGTTTTCGTATTAGTGTCTTGACTTGTTTAGGACGGCTGTTCACATCCTTCCATTTAGTCATGATGACAGACCAATTATCTAACTGTTCTCCAGAAAATTCGCGAGCAACCGGCTGACCTGATCCTGACATCAATGGTTCTTCATCCTCATCGTCATCATCATCTTAAGGACAGCGTATGGTAGTCAGTAAATGCCGAGCC
>CACRXK020002330.1:0-29442 GCA_902702795.2 Paramuricea clavata | reverse complement strand
CGCCCCCCCCCCCCCCCCAATATTTTCTGAATCGTGGAACATTGTCTTAACCTACCGTCAATTCTATCAGTCTGGGAAGTTAGTATTTCTTTAAATTCGTGCTGAGTGGAATATTGAAGACTTAAAACTTCGTAGGATTTCTCATTCTCTTTTTCGTCTTGTGCCTGGTAAAACAGTCAATGTTGTATCAGACAAAAGATCCTTCTTAGATATTTAAAGCTGTTCTCCATAATGGTCGCACGCACTGGAAGAGCAAACCAGGTTAAAGTGCGACTAACCCCAAATATAATTTTTGGTATGTGTAATATTTGGATCATTCGAAGATGAAATGTAATGTATCTTTACAGTAAAAAACCTCATCTTGATCAACTTTTTCACTCTCAAAGTTCCAGATATGACGTCATTAGGTAAATTTTTGATACAAAAAACAAAGGAAACCTAAATTTTTGACAGTGAAAAAGTTGATCAAGATGGGATTTTTTACTATAAGGATAACATTTCCTCTTCTCCCTCCAACATGGGATTTGCGCGATTAGACCCAGAACTTTGGGAAATTGGATAATTGATGCTAGAAATAAATCCTTTCAAAGTCTTTCAGCTTTCCTCTAAACCTACAGTATTTAACGTACCAATTTCAGTTCAAGTGTGTATTGTTCCTTGATCTTTGGACGACTGGGGTTCCAGAATCTTTCATTGGAAGGATAAACTTTGACTCCGAGTTCTTTAATGAAACGCACTGGTTCACTAATACCTGACACCACGAAGTCAACGGCCACTGTCATGTACACTACGAAATCTGGAGAAGAACGTCAGGCTAGAGTTACATACAACTTTTTCTAAGTTTCAAACTTTTTGACGGGAGTTTAAAAAATATATCAGTGCGTTTCACCAAGCTCTGAATGAACACTATTTTAAAGAATGAACACAATTTTCTCAGAGTGAGAAAAGGCAAGTGATATTATATTGATCTAACGCTTACTGACACCCATTGATAGAAAAATTCAACGTTTCTAAAAATGACGCAAGTGGTCAGCCAACATCCACAAGAGGGCCTGGGAATGAGGTTGGTGATCAGCTTACGACAATCGTTTCTTGTAATCATGTAAAAACAAACGCAATCACCTTTCTTAGTTTCAGTATTTAAAACCAATGTATCCTCTCGCTCTGGGTCCCAGTTTCCCGTGATGACGTATGTCCGCCCGCTGTCTGCATTCTCCATTGTTACCTAAACACGTGACCAGCAGAATTGCAATCGTAATTATATATATTTTTTAAATGTTGATCTTTTTTCAACGTGACTACATACCTTGTCCAGTAAATTCATATCAGAGTGTGTTACATTGCGCCCAGGGCAAATCAAGAGACCAAAACATCTGAAAAATCATTACTTTTTGGTTATATCTACCTTGTGCCTCTTGGCATTATGAGGTGATCCTTACTGGACCTCTGGGGAGAACAGTTTAGAACTGATAACGCTATCCAGTATAAATAAAGTTTACGTTTACGTTTCCTCCTGTAGTTAAACACTAGATCAATAAGAGATGATCCTTACTGGACCTCTAGGAAGAACAGTTTAGAACTGATAGAGCTATCCAGTATAAATAAAGTTTAGTTTAGGTTTCCTCCTGTAACACTGGATCAATAAGAGATGATCCCAGCTGAACGTCTAGGGAAATGATAAAGCTATCACGCATAAGTTAGTTTAGGACTTTGTAGGACTTAGAAAATCCTTAATAAGAACGTTTCCTAACCTTTCTAAAATAAGCAATCTATTTGACAGTTGATGTAGCTGTATATTGATCTGTTTGTGAACATCGCGTCTTATTTTGAAGCACGTTTTGTCTCGAGGAACGGAAGCAAATGACCCTTTCCCATCATCTTCCAATATGTCAAACACAAGATCAAATTTGTAGACGAGACCCGAATCTGCTCGTGACTGTGGAAAGAAAATTGAATGTTTATATTGTCGTCATGAATCTAAAGCCCGGTAGTTTACACTTTCAAAGTTTCTGTGATCACAGTAGGAAGTTTGCATAGGTAAATTTTAAGTTCTGAAGGATTTGCAAGAAATGTTTGAGGAAACTGACTCGCTATTAATCAAGGAGCCAGTTCTCTCAAACATCTCTTACAAATTCTTCAAAAGAGAAGAATTTACCGATGCAAAATTCCTACTGTGATCACAGAATCTTTGATAGTATGAAGCAGCCTATAGTCCACTCAATAGCTGGTTTAGTAATGATCCATCTGCACTTGCAGTATTCATGCAAGATGAATCCCTACCTTTAGTCTATTTCTAAATGATTGTGCAAATCTTGTCAAAATTTTTGCTGCCTAAAATGAAATTTGTATACAACATTTAAAACAGGATTACCAGTGTTCCTAGAAGAGGAAATTGAAGTACACTGACAAAACCTACAGTGTTTTTAACCCATTAAGTCGCATTGCACCCTGATGTGCCCTACTTTATTATTTTACTCTGTCTAACACCAGACGATTTTACTTGTTCATAAAACTGAGGCAAAATTATAGTCAGACAACTGGATATTACTGGGGCCAGTTGTATAAAAATTTACAGTAGTTAAAGTTAACTACAGTTAGCGGGAAAGTCAACCAATCAAAATTGTGTATTTTAGAGTCAAGTTAACTCTAAAACTTTCGCGCTAACTGTAGTTAATTTAACTACGAAATAGTGTTTAAAAAGTTAAGAGTTTTATACAACTGGCCCAGGAATTTACTACCACTATGACAAAACACACAACAGAGCAAATTCCACTGTACAGTAGACACTCACCGCACCATTTTCAAGACAGCGAAATACATGACAATGAAAAACATCAGCACTGCCATGACAAGTATTGAATGCAAAGCAATCTTCCTCGCCACCACCGTCATCACCACGACCACAGAACAGGGTCTTCTGTAGTTCATATGTTGCAATTACCATTCTACTCTGAGGATCAAGAAGTTTAATGGCTCCACTGAATGATGCACTCACAGATAAAACAATATCAATTGCAACTCTGCTTTGTTGCTTGAGGAGAGCCATTGTACGTTTCAGTTCAGTGTCACTCACGGGCGCATTGACAGTAGAGGAACCAAGATATGTAATACTGCTGAATAATGTCACATCATTGTCTTCTGATACTTTTGAAAAGTCTGATAAAGTATTATTGTCAACTTTTCCTTCTGGTTTTCTATCAGATGTGTCCAAATCATGCTCTGATCTCAAACCTGGCTCACTTTGCTCAAGTTTTTCAGACTCTCCACCAGAAACACCCAAATCATTTTCTGGTCTATCTTTTGTCGCACCAAACCCTGTGTCAGGTTTACTCAATTTTGTTCCAGTTTCAGATAAAACATCGTTCTTACATTTCTCGTTATTCAATGAAACATCTTTGTTTCCCAAAACTGTCTCAACACAATCTAAAGCATTCTCCAATCTTCCACCTTGTCTGTCACTTTCATTGTCATCTTCAGGAGGAGGAGGAATGTGTTCCTCTGTTTCATTCGAGCTTTCCCCGCTCTCTCGACCAGCCTCGTGAAGCAGTTTTTTCATGTCTGAATGTTCCATTGTCATTTCAACCCCCGGGGATTGAGGAAGGGACTCCACCTCAGTAAAGCTGCCAAGGCTACTAGCTCCAGATTTTGTCAATGGTGCAGATTCCCCGTCATCAAAATCAACAGGATTTAGCATTTCAAATTCAGGATCTTTTGACGGAGCCTCGCTTGCAATGGAGTCATTACTCTTCACTTCAGGGGTGGACAGCTCGCGTTTTAAAAGGGGGATTTCTAGTGCTGGAGGTGCATGTTGGGGTGTTGAACTTGCCTCATTTTGAAGGCTTGTATCTTCTGAATCACTCATTGTTAACAATTATACCAGGTCATTGTCAAGGCAACTGGTATGAAATAAAAATTACAAATCATATAAAAGCTTGAAATATTTTGTTTCCATCAAATGTAACACAATTCACTTTCTTATATAGCTCGCACATAAGCATACAAGAAAAAAATATGGGGTAAAAAACAACTCTTTGTGTTGTATATTTTCCAAAACTCCTGTCAAAGGGGGGTGGGGTGGGGGTAGGATTTTCTAAACACACAATCAGATGTAAACTCAAGCAAACATTGGGAAGTTTTATAGTAATAGACTATATATTCTATTCATATACTAACTTATTTTCAATATGTATGTTATTAATATATACTCTATACTTTCAATATATATGTTATAATTACATATTCTAAAGAATAGATTATTATATATTATATTTTTAATATATCATATATTTTATATATCAATACATAGTATAGCAATTTCTTTTTAATATAATATATGTTATTAATTTCATATATATATTTATATATTACAAAACTTATTTTCTATATATACATCTTTTCAAATACAAGGAAGATAAAACGTCACGTGTTTTTTGTAATTTTGTTTACTCAAAACTAAACACAAATTCGTTGATTTGTACGTTAATTTAAGTACGATTCTTTGCCAAGTACGTATAGTAAAGGCAAAGCTTTAAAACAATATTGGAACTACATTGTCTTAAATATTGTTTATCATTGAACATCATCTAAAAACACTTGCAAGCAAATACTCGAATACTCACATGAATTATGACAAATTCCGGCCCAAAATTCCCATATTAAAGGTACAAGAGTCTTCTTTTCTTCTTCGGCAGACAGCTTTTGGCCTTGTTTCAAGAATTTCACTCAAAAATAAAGAGAAATTTAGAAAAGAAATGAATATTTTTCCAGCAGAATCGATCAAAACTGACAAGCTGCTTCAAAAACTGAGCCAATATATTACTCCGGCAGCGGTGTCTCGCAGCAGAGCTGATATCATCTAGCGCCTAGCAAAATGGAAATTTTAAAATCAAGCATTTTTAGTAAGTTTCGACCATTTTTTTATTTTTTTATCACCTAGGATTGTAGAATCTGTCGTATTTTGTGAATGCGTTAAAATATGAGATGATTTAAAGTTGTTTCCTTGCTTTAGGGTTCTGCAAATGTCAAATTTGGTCCGGTAGAGCAAGGTTGGTGAGAGGGGTACCCCCACACCTTAATATTCAAAGGTTGAGAGGGTTTGCGGGTGTGGGGCAAACCAGGCTATTGAAAGACAACCAAAATGAAGGTTTGTCAAGTTTCATTCATGTTCTAGTAAAAGGGAGCTGAGTGGGGGTGTTGATTGCATCTACACATGAACAGTTTCAATGATGTAATTGAAACCTCCACATTTCTTATTCACAGATTGCATCTACACATGAACAATATTTCATTTGCTATTACTTATCCTCTAACGATGTTTAATATTTAAGAATAAAGTTAATTTCGTCTTCAATACTTTTAGGACATCAAAATGATCCCCTACAAGAGCCTGATTTCTTCCAAGTTTCAAAGTTGTTTTCTGTGCGAGATCTTCTAAATGCCAACATCCACCTTGGCCATCACGAGGGATGTTGGAATCCATTTATGAAGCCTTATCTCTATGGATCACGAGAGAGATTTCATATTATAGACCTCGATAAAACTGCAACACACCTTAAGGTACAGTATTATGTCCATGGTCGTAGCGACTGGGGGGATGGCAGCCCCCTCCCCCCATAATTTTCATAATGTAATAATAAGCTAACAGAGTAGTCACCAGTATATTTTGTTTCAAAGTGTGGACAGAATATTAGTAAGAGCATTTTGCGGGTTAGTTTTCAGCAAACTGGGGACACACTATTTTTTTCAAACTTTCAGGGGGATTTTAACCCCTCCCCCTCTTAAAGCTACCTACGGCACTGATGTCTCAGGTTATTAACCCACAGAGCTTCCCCCGTTGACAAGTAAAATCATCTGGCGTTTGACAAGTAAAAAAATAAGTAGGGCGCACTGGTGCTCATTGTAGCTCAGTAGGTTAATATTAATTGTAAGTAGATAATAAAAGCATTATTTATTCATTACTTTGTAACTAAATATCTGTTTCTCATATATAGCTTGCTCTTAACATCATGTCACATGTTGCTTACCGTCGTGGAGTGATCCTATTTGTGAGCACCCATCCACAGTTTGAAGAACTAGTACAGCAAACAGCTCGAGATGCTGGTGAATATTTTGTAACAAGACAATGGAACATAGGAACATTTACAAACTCTAACATACTACTCGACACCACTCGCTTACCAGACCTGGTCGTATTGACGAACCTGACCATGTTTGGCCGAGGTGCCCCGCCCGTCAAGGAGGCAGCACAATGTAACATTCCCAGCGTGGGTGTGGTCGACAGTGATTGTGATCCAAGGCTGATTACATATCCGATTCCAGGAAATGATGACACACCATCAGCCATGGAACTTTATTGTAGACTGTTTAAGGAAGCAATTCTTAACGCTAAAGAGTATCGCGAGAGTTTAAATAGAACTTGAATTACTGTATGTGAAATGAACCTTTAATGTTTACTTTTTCTTTGATGCAATGATCCTATGGATATATCATTTTGCCATTAATAAAAAGAAGACATTCAAACGAAATTTTATAAGACCCACTTTAAATAATTAGACAGTAAAAACCACTGTCTTCTTCATCCATGCTTGAACAGTTGCAGATAAAAAACATTGTCTATGATCACGTGAAACTTTCGCGTTTGTACACAGGTAAAAACGCACAAGTTGTAACAAACCTGCAGAAGATTGTAGCAATGCTGTTCCAACAACTTGACAACAGACGTGTTACAAGTTGTTCCACCAACTTTTATCGTCCTGCAAGTCAACAACTATTAACAATTTTGTAAATATTGGGTGCAAATAGACAATGCTTTTTATCTTTGACTGTTCATTCGTGGATGTAAACGACAATAAACACTACAGTGTACGCCTATTAATTTATTACATTTCAAAATTTTAGCAAACATTCTCAGAACTGCTTATAGAAAACACGTCATCAAAATGTCGGCCATCCCGCTGTAAGCATTCTTCCCATTGGTTAACCATGGCAGGGCTAAGAACAGCCAAGGGAGTGTCCAGGTTGGGTGCATTCAATGGAGGTAGAGGACAAAACTCGGCGGCTTTAGATTGCCTCGTTTTGGCACGCTTCATGCTCGCCTCAAACTCCATAAATTGTTTGTTTGCTTCGTCCAGTAATCTAGTGTTGATTTCGGCTCTGGCTTTGGACATCTGAAACATCAATGTGAAAATATTGTACATTAATACGTTCAGGTGCATCGTACATGCGCAACATTACCCAACCTATGTAAATCCCTCCTAGCCTCGACCCACAGTAGCAGTCTGTGCTGGTGTAAGCAGTGGCGAAGCCAGCCCGACAAGTTGGTCATGCTATGCAAATTTTAAATATCATTATTCGTAGACTAGTATCCCAAAGGTCGCGGGTTCGATTCCCACCGTGGCCAAGCAAACTTTTCAGCAGCAAACATCATCATTATTCATTTCTTTAGAAATTGATTGTTTTCACGGTCTATGAACACGGAAATATTTGCAGAGCATGACCAATGGTTGGGCTGGCTTCGCCACTGTGTGTAATGAGGGATAGTTGATTTGATAGTTAAGGGATAGTTGAGGGATAAAGAAGGAAAATTGGAGAAAAGGCGAGGCGAGGAGCCTTCCCCAATTTTTTCCGTATCCCTCAAGTATCTCCCAACTGAATTTATTTATGGTGTTTCAAGAGTTGCCTGCGGAGGAGGCTAGGATTGATAGGGATACAACTCCCTGAAAAATACAAGGAGAATTTCGACGTTTTGAGCGAAGGCCCTTCGTCGGGGTTTAGTAGGCTCCCTCGTTCAAAACGTCGAAGTTCTCCTTGTATTTTCCAGGTAACTGTATCCACATCATTGCACTACTCATCCTTATCGGTACACTAAGGTTAGCCTGCTCTTGGTCCGAAATTTCGAAAGCGGGACATGTCGAAATTGCTGAATTTCGAAACAGGCTGCGAGCAGGCTACAATATGGTTTATAGAATGAAAGCTTACTTCTGCTTGACTCATCAACCTCCGATGTTCCATATATTTCTTAACTAACGCCTGTTTCTCCAAATTACTCTCCCTCTCAACCCGTACCGCTTCCGCCATCTTTTTCTGTTTTTCTTTTTTCGCCTCGGCGCGGTCGTGATTTCGTAACGCCTGTGACACGGAGTTCTGTTGACAGGCAAAGTCGCGCGCGAATGCCAAATGAGACTGACGTATGCGATCTTCGACCATCGCTGCCGTTCGGCGTTCCGAAACCTTCCGACGCTCTTCGTTTTGCTTCACTTCGTTCTCACGCAACGTGTCTGCGATTCTCACGCCATCTCGAATACGTTCTCGTAGGATGTTCTCCTGATATTCTTGTTTCATACTCTGTGGAAAAGTAAAGATTCAGTAAGCATTGGTAGCACAGTGTGTAGTCAACGTCAGAAATTTCGATACTTATAAGTGTGAGAATTATACGGACTCATGTGAAAAGAGTCTCTCAACGCTCTGCCGAAAGTTGTGGGTTTTCTCCGGGTGCTCCGGTTTCCTCCCAGAGGAGAAGTTGACAGTTCGTTCGAAAAGTTCTCCTTGTATTTTTCAGGTAGTTGTATCCGTATCAAATCGAAGCTTTCTAAAGTTTGAACGTTATTTTAGGAGTTTAAAAGTTGGTTTAGTGTCGAAATAGTATCTTACAACTTGCCTCTGAGGACAAGGAAACAACTTGTTCCTATATTATCATTATGTTTGTTGTTAAAGGGGCCGCAGTAATTGGCTTGCGCTGTTGTGGATTCCCTGCCAAGTACTGATAGTTGATATTTGTACAGGGACTAAGCTATTAAATTAAAATTAAATTCACCTGCAGTCTCTCAATCCCCAACTCTCGACATTCCTTCATCCCAGACACTCTATCATTCAACGCAGTTTGCTTCTGAGCTCGAGCCCGGTTCCCGTAAGCTTGATGCACGGCTCGGAGACACGCCAATCCCATGGTACCATGCGTGCGTAAAAACAACTTCTGATCATTGGTCAGTTTCGTACCTCCACCCGACACCTTGCGTTTGTCCGGTTGTTTCCGACGGAACTGCCGAAGTGATCTTCGTACGTCCTCGCCCATCTCCTTTTTCGAAAGTAACATCTCGGCAATTGGTTCGTTCTTTTGCTTCGGTGGCTCTTCGCCTTGTAGCCGGAAACCAATCGCTTCATCCTCGTCACTGTTCGTGACGACCTCCCGTTTCGTTTTGGGTTCAACAACGTCTCCAAGGAATACTCGAACCGTCCTGTACTTTCCGACCATTTCCGGCTTTAAACGACGTTTATACAGTGCGTCATCGTGCTCGCTACTTTCTCTTTTTCTTTGCTCAACCAAAATCATGTCTTCCTCGTTTATATTCACGTTAATCTTACTTTTCGAGTCTTTTGGCGATTTTGATTTCTTATCTAAAAAGATATTATATATATAAATATTATTGAACGTATAGCTCAAGCCTTGAAAAACCAGGAAAAATTGTTTCCCAACCATGTTTCCTAAAGGTGGATAAACCAGAAAACATTGTTTCCTAGCCATGTTTCCTGGAGGTGGAAAAGCCAAGAAACATTGTTTCCTAGCCATGTGTCTTGAAAGTAGACAAATCAGGAAACTTTTTTCCCAGCCATGGTTCCCAAAGGTGGAAAAACTAGGAAACATTGTTTCCTAACGTTTCCCGAAGGTGGACAGACCAGAACATTGTTTTCTAGCCATGTGTCCTGAAGGTGGATAAACCAGGAAACATTGTCTTTCTGATGTTCGTTTTATATTCTTGTACACGTCCATTATCTGCCGAGGGTGACTGGATTAAAGACTGTGTTTGTATCAGTTTTGAGCTCTTTCATAACCACCCAGAAGAAATAAGTGGAGGAAACTCTACCTACCTAGTCCCAGTGCACTATCGACGGTGACCTCACAGGTAGCGCTTTCAATGGTACCAACAGCGGAGGACTCCAGTTTAACCAAGTCAATGGTCATCCGTCGTGTCACTTTCTTCTGTCTTTCGAAACTTTGTTCGCGCGAGTTTGCTTCGCCAACGTTTAGGTTACTCCGGGACCTATAGTTAAGATCACCCAATTCTCCTTTACTCCGTACAACTGTGTCTGTAGAAATCTTACTCCTGTCTGTAGCCTTACTCAAATCTGTAGAAATCTTGCTCAAATCTGTCGGAGTCTTACTCTGTCCTGCCGAGCCCGACGACCCCCCTTCATGTAGACTCCCAACGTTTCCGACGGAAATGTAATTCATGCCAGGTACATATACACTGCTCTCTCTAGTTCTGCGTGAGGAATTACTGTCGTACTGCTCCATCCCCCCGGAATCGTCTTCAGATTCTCCGTGTGTATGACTGTCATAGGAACTCAAGTTAGCATTGCAGTCGGGGGGAATGAACGGTGACGTTGGCGGTGGTATCACTTCTTCTAGCGATTGCGTTATGCCTTTGTGAAAACGGTAGAATCTTTGAATCGACGTCGCCGCCCTATGAAATAAAAGATACTTGAAATTAGAGAACGAAAATTGATGAAGCGAACTTGTGATAACTAGATGGCTGTGAAACTCATTAGAATATCAATATAACTCATTATCTGTGTTGGTCAACGTTTATTCATAAATCTGGTCCTTCACCGTCACGTGTGTATTGTATTTTTGCCAAATCCACCAAAAGCAATTTCCAATTTCCCTATTGTTCGAGTTACGGATAGGTGACTTTCCTAAAACATTGTTATTGGTTAGTTGGGCAAAAATACGATACACGCGTGATGGCGAAGGACCAGATTTATGAATAAACGTTGACTAACATAGATAATGAGTTAATATTGTTATTCTAATAAGTTTCATAGTCATCTTCCCTTAGATAGGCTATGATCTTTCACGCTGATAATAAACTAGTCTTCACTAACTTACCAAACTCTCGTAGCCAAGAGGTACTTGTATCTCTTCCGAATGGCGAACATTCTAAAAGTCTTTTGGATCAACAGAACTGGACAGTATTTCGCTTGAATCCTGTTCACCTTTCCTTTTAACTTTTCTATTTGTTTGACAGCTTCTTCCAACGAAGATTCCTGTCACAAAATGAGACGAGGGCATCCAGTGCATATTTTAAATGTTTTACAGTGGGGGGGGAGGGGGGGGCAAAACCAAGATTAGGGCCCAGTGTGGGCTCCCCTGAGTACAATTTAGGTCACTTAGGGTAAAGTTAGGGCCCAGTCTGAGCCACTAACTAGTGGCACACGCAGGGCCAAATGCCCCCCCCAGTATGTATGTTAAAATATGCCTTGAGGGGACGAATCAAAATGCTGCATTTTGCAGATGGATTGCCTTGCCATATAACAAAATACTTGTATTGCTTATTTTGTGAATGATAGTTAAAAATCTACCTTTGTCAAAGTGTGAGTCAGATCAACTTTAAAATTCTTGTTCAGTGCCGCAAATTGCCCAGGCATCTTAGAATCCTCGATAATTTCCTCGTCCGAGACAACATGGCAGTCCAGTGCTTTCAATGACCACACGCCATTGACAACATGATGCCGATAGTTTTTCTTTAAACTCAGGGGGGTGTCGTACAACGTGAGGAGAACAAGGGAGGGCGAGGAACTTAGGTGGTGGATCGTCTCAAGTTTTGAAATACCATTGTCATGAAGCAGCGCAATCTGAAGTTGGTTTAAAGCACTCCAAAATGTGTGTCCTGGCACCTTTTTGATCTGAAAGATTTGTACACATAGAATATGTGATACTCTATAGCAAGTAGCCAGCATTGGCTTGGTTGATTTCTTGAACACGCTCTGTGTCAGTGTTGGTAGTGGCAATAATAAGAAAGCTTCGGACTGAAAGGAATTCAACTGCCTGACAAATACAAGGAGAATTTTGATGTTTGCAAAGGCACTTAATCAGGTTACTAACTTCTCGACCAAGGGCCTTCGCTGAAAAATGTCGAAGTTCTCCTTGTACTTTTCAGGTAGTTGTATCCCTATCAATCTAAAGCATTCAAAAAAATTCAACCCTCCCCCTCCTCTTGCCCTCCTAGGAAGGAGGTTTCTGTTGTCCTGAGGAGAGAGAAATAATAGTAAAACATTTTTCATGTATCATTCAAATAACACCAAAGATCAAATAAAAAACACCAAAAATCCACCTGGATCAAGTTTATTTTTCCAGAAAGTCTACCAATAGGCCCTTTTACCAATAGACATCAAATTCAGTAATTCAAGGATTGGAACTCTCCCTCAAGCCTTCCCACAACACTAAACAGAACCCATACCTGATTTCCATGCAGATCTAAGGCCCACAGATTGACACAGCCTGCTAAAGCGTCAAATTCAGTGATATAATTCCCAGGTAAAATACATATTCTTAGACTAACACACATCTCTAATGCGCCCAGAGAACTGAGCTGCTGCGAGGTCACATTTAAATACCCAACAACCGGCAAATCACAATCATCTAAGCCTACATTATCGTTCAAAAATTCAACGGTCATTCGCCGCAAGTAACCACGATTCATGGCATTTCTGATCGTTTCTTCCTCCCGTTGTCTGTCATAAATATATTTACGTTGAGTTTTCTTTCTCCTTGGTTTATTTTCGTACAGTCCACTAGCAATATCGAAGCTCATTTTGCAAACAAACGCGATTCAAAACCGCTCAAATTCAGCAAAATATTGTGTTTTCAGGCCACCATGTTAGTTTTGCGTCGTTGCTTAGCAACAACAAGCCACAGCTGCCCCAAAGTTTTATATCAAAAAGTGAAAAATTTCAATAATAGATCTTTTTACAAAAGATGACGCCATTTTCAACTTTGCAATGCATTGTTGTTAAAACATCCGATTCAGTGTTTTTACAGGTTTTTTACAAAAATGTAAATTTTATTTGATTTATGATAGATAGATTTTGCTTTACGTTTAGAATATTATATTATAACTATATTATATCAGATTATATTATTGTAAACTCCATCCCCAATATTTATCAACAGCATTGCAGATGGTGACTACAACACTATCAATTATGTTTGCCTCTAACATTATTTTCTCATTCTGATAGCTAGGTAGAACACTATATCTGCTGCACGATATTCCTTATAGATACATCGCTCACTCGCGTATTTTATCGATACCAACAACATGAACAAACAATTGCAAAACACAAGACAAACGTTGTAATGAGACCAAGCCACGTAAATATCAACAATTGATGTTGTTCGGCCAGACGTCGTTCTACTTGTTTCTCGTAGACTGCCATACGGTCTTCTAAAGCACTCAGTCTTTTCTCGTGATCTTCCAAAATCAGTCGAACGCTGTTCTCTGATCCTACTTGATCTAAACAAACGGAATGCATGATTTATAAATAGTTTCAGTTCAGCACTATCGTGCAACAGATGCTGGTTAACCTGCAGTTGTCAGTGTGAGAAAATAACACTAAATTAAATTGTGCGATGTAGTTTAATTTCTTGACAATATTTCCAAAGTTGATCACCATCTTACTGAAGTAGTGAAGACAGACGTCAACATGTATACTGATGTAGTTTACATCTGGCTCTCAAACTTTGCGGTCTAGTATAGGCAGTTCCTACAAGAAGCCGCCGTATATTTTGGAAAAGACTTTTCAAGTAGTCCAGACAGAGACGTCGACGGCACATTAATTAAGGGTTAAGTATTTTTTCCTGGTGTTTTTGTATATTTCTGGAGATATCCGGCTGCTTCATTTCTTAAACAACAAAAGGAAGTCTTTTAAGCTTAGTATTGTTGATATACTGTAAATATGCGTTGTTCTATTATTCTTGTGTGTGTTTTCTTTGGCTTTCTTTAATTAAACAGTATTGAACGCTCCCTGGTGTTTGCTGACGTATCTGAGGTCAAGAGTGTTTCAAACAAACATGGAAAAAACTCAATTAAAGACATTTTTTACCTCCTCCTTGGAAAATCCCCTGGCGAAACTTAATTATATTTCTGCACAGTCTGTTCTTTGGTTAGGCGAATATACTTTCAAAAAATTATGGACGTGGAGACAAACTGCATTTTCGCGAGACTGTTAACCGTATTTATATGTTATTATGTGCTTTTAAATTTATAAACTACGTTTTTAAACACGTTAAACGTCTTGTAATTTTGGTATATAATGAAAAGATAAATAATTAATAAGACTTGAGTGTCAGATTGAATATCACTCGTTATAAATGTTCATGACATAGTTGAGTAATTTTAGAGGTTACTGATATTGACACGAACTTAATTTGATGATTTAAAGATCGGAAAATAGCAAGAGAACAGAAATAAAGTTTGATTATAATTGACAAGGCCAAGGGTGTACAAAGCTGTTGGTGGTCTAGAACGATGACGTCTCTTGTCGAGAATATTTTTACTTTTCATTTGTGACGAGTGCTGTAGTTTGGAATATCAAATATAAAAAAATACTGCATATTTGGTGTGTGAGGTCATAAACTTTATTATTTCATCTTTCTTAGACAATATATAGTAAAGTGTTATGGAGTGATAGTACCTTTCAACGTCGCTATCTAAAATTACTTGGCACTGGAAAATTCTCGGTCACGGAAAAATGAAACGAACACAAACGATACTGACACTAATACAAAACGTGTACTTTTTACGGACAAGACGTCCAATAATATCTATATGACTTACGTGTGAATACGGCTTTCGGTTTTAGAATCATACTGTACATGACCAGCCGCTATTTAGAACGGACGCATTTATAAAATATAGCCCTCAATAATGCCCCCACTAGGTACTTATATGAAGCTAAAGGACTATAAAATATTGCCTCTTATGTTTTAAGAACTATCCTTGAGTGAGTACTATATAAGTACAGACCTCAATCTGTGATGGCCATAAATATCCATCATATACTGCGCAAAGATTCGGTATGTCTGTAACTTTGAAATATAATATATCTCACTGACACTAGCTTTAACAGAAGAATATTTAATATAAAACATTGTCTCTCATGTTTGAGGGGTTGTCTTTCAGTGTGTCAAGAATAATATAGAGATATGGATTCAACTACCTGAAAAATACAAGGAGAACTTCGACGTTTCGAGCGAAGGCGCTTTGTCGGGAAGGTAGTAGGCAGGAATAATATACAATATAGGATAGGTACTACTGTCTGTATGCGCAGTCTATACGAGATGGATACGGCGTTGTCTGACTGACATCACTAGCTACTAAGCAACACCAGTTATAACGGAACTATTGCCTCTTATGATCAGGGATTACCCTTGAGAATCTCAGGCGCAAGAGTGCTCTAATATATTACGATATAATCTGGCAATATAACGCGATTAATATTTTATATAACTACTACACGGGCAATCCTTACTTGAATTTTCATCTAATATTTCTCGCATGATTTCAATTCTTGCTAACTGGTCTTCAAACTGTTCTTCGTGTTTCTTAATGCACTGCCCATGTTCTTGTAACTGCAAGCGTTGTGCATCAAATTGATGTTTTATTTTCGTTAGCGAAGTTTCTTCTCCGCTATCGTAACCTTTCTTCTCAATCATTGAACTCAACTGGTTTTCAATCCGTTCCCAAAACGTCTGTGTGTCTGTAAACAAGATATGAAGCTCGCTGTTCAAAGATTTTTGGGTGACTCGAAGCAGAGGATAGATATAGTAATCTAACGTGGTTCAAGACCTTCTACATCAATAAGTAATGCCGTTAATTAGTCCGCAATTCAGCTGGGATGAAACGGCATATTATTACGACAGAGATATGTATGTAAATGAGGCATGTGGAGAATATTATTGGCATTTTTGTCAGTGCTCAATGTTTCTTTAATGACGTCACAAAAGTAGCGGTGAGTTTAACTTTATTAAATAAGGTCAAATAAGCGGGTTTCCTACAGGCTGAGAAATTAATGTCAATTCTTTTCGTTAGAAGTGGTCTTGAAAATATATGGAGGCAAATAAATGAGATATTGCCATTTAATTTGAGTTCTCCAACAAGTGTGTTGACCACATCTGCTGGCAACTTCGCGCCTTGAACAATGACTTTAATCAAACATACAGAAGGCGAAAATTTGTTAAAACAACGAGCGATGGGATGGGTGGATAAGACTCAGTGTGGATTTTCAAAACAATGAAAGACAATGGAAATTCTGGTCACAATTGTCTGATCACTGGATCGCGACCGGATGCACAATTGTTTAAGCTAGTGTTATGCATTGTACTGACTGATTTGCATACAACGACAAACAGAGGCTATGTTTACACTCTGCCAGATAGCTTTCCGTAGCGACGTGAAAAAACCCACCTATTCAGTACCTTTTAGGAACGCTATTTTCAGAGGAATTATTGCAACGGAGAGATGTTATTTCGCTCAGCTTCTCAAAGTTGTACATTCCGTATCGGATAGGTGCTTTTTCGCGCCGCTACAGAAAGCTATCCGGTAGGCGGTATAGTAAACGTAGCCTATATTTCACTGATCACATGGACTTCCTCAACACAATGAAATGGAAATGCCGGCAAACTCAATGAACTACTTACCCGGAGCGCTCTTTGCCAGCTGCTCATAATTACACTGATCATCGTTTTCTTTGAGTACCAAACATTGTCGTTTGATCAATTGTTCCAGCATGGCCATTTTCCCTTGATGTTCTTCCATCATCGTTTTCTGTATCGCGAGTTGTTGTTCAAGGCCGCTCATTTTCTCCTTCGCTTCTCTCATCTCTTCCACACTAGGACGGGCTCTTCTCTTCGCAGTTTTGGTTGCAGGCGCTTCATCGTTCGCTTTGCATTCACGCGGTTTTTCTACAGGATTCTTTCGTTCGGTTTCTTTACGTTCTACAAAAACATCGCACAAGTTATATCAACAATGTACGCCATCCAGTCACAATGTTCCAATGTCATTTTGTCTTAGAAATCTCATTGCTGCCATTACATCCGGACAATCACTCCAATCATCCCAGTGTGCTCCATATATATCTGGACCAACCAATGCATTATGGCGGAAATTGAAGAGCTATTTTCGTATTTTGACATCGATTTAAAGAATAACACTATACGGTCCGTTAGAAAACCTGGAATTAGCTGGAAAAATGGTATTAAAACTGTTTATTGCACGTCAATGGTCGCCATTTTTTTCATAGGCCGAATGAGTGAATTTCTTGCTCCAGATAAATATAGAGAGCTCACTGGCTTACGGTTCCAGTGTTGAGCACATAGCCAAAGTCTCGCGGCTCATTATTGCGACCACAAATTAATTTGTCCTCATTCCAAATTTTGCCTATGGCCGCCACAAAACCATACAAGAAGATTAAACCATTTCATGCAGTAACAAAAAGTTATTGGAGGGAGTAAGCTAGCTATATATAATGTCAAATGCTAAAAATTCTCGTTTCTTTTAGAGTCTTCTTCAAATACTATATATAGGATTTGTCCTTTTTAACTGCAGGCAAGGCCAAGAACAATAATATTATTCTAGGTCAAACACACAAGTCTTCAACTGTTTTTGTGGTTTGGTCAGATGGAATAAATTATTCATTGTCTTGAAATATATCCTACACACAGTTTCATGAACTTTGCTAAAATACCCGAAATACTAAAATGAGAAATTTATTGTATATACCTGGAGATTTTACGCCAATCTTGCTGTCTTCTCCTTCGCTTTGGTTCATTTTTTCGAAGTACATTCGCAGTTTGTCGAACAATGAGCCCATCACAAGAACAAGACCGAATGATCGGGAGGGCATTAAGACAAAAGACTAGATCAGCCTACGTTTCCAGGCGTTTTCTCAAACGCAACAATTTCCCTTGTCAAATCTGCAAAACCGTGCTAGTATTTTGCAAGAATATTTGCACGACTACAGTGTGAAAACGATGGCACATATAAAAAGTTTCGCTTTGTGCTTTGGTCTGTGTTGACAATAGACTTTTGAAGTTTATCTCAAATGATCTCTCCAGCTGTTTTTTCAGTGTGAAATGAAGCTGATTGGATAAAATTATCGTCAAAGTTTAAAATGCTAATAAGGTGAATACAAATTGTGTTTTGACATATGGAACGTAATTAAACTGATGCACTAAATATTTATTTTATGCGAACTAAAACAAGTTACAATAAAGTGTGGTCGTGGCTGTCGTAATATTTTAAGACGAGAATGAGAGTTGAGAGTTTGCATGAGAGTTTTGTCAACTCTCGTGCCCCATTCAAACCAGAATAAGAGTTGCATGAGAGTTGATGAGAGTGGAGAAGTGAGAGTTTTCTCAACTCTCGTGCCCCGGTCAAACGAAAACAAGAGTTTGCATGAGAGTTGATGACAGTTGACTGGATATTACCGCGCGAAAACTCTTATCAACTCTCATCCTCGTTCGAGCACGGTTTGACCAAGGCCTTTTTAAATACTTCGCACACAATCGTCCAGACAACAAGGTCATTCGATTGTGTCTAGTATAAAACATACTATTTATTTCACCTTAATACATTTACATTTAAAATTATTAACATTCAAAATAACACAAAGTTAACCAGGCTTAACAGCGTATTGCTGGACCACACGTCACGGCGGCCATGTTGACGAAATGTTTTCACAATATGAATCGCATCAAGAGGTCAGCCATGGTTATCGACACTTTCACAAGCAAACCTTACGCTGGGGACGCTGGGGGGGGGACGCTTTCAAAACATCGTTCCTGAGATTCAAGTACGCTCTGGGAAAAGTCGAGAAAAGGAGTACTCTCTGTATACTTGTGAAAAAGTTGATAATTATGGACGATCCCTAAACTACCACTGAATTTGACATCAACATGGCCGAAGTTTTATCGATTTAAGGTCACCCGTAAAGGAGTGTTGAGCTCTGTGGGTATAACCTGTCATTTATCTGACAAAGATTGCGAAAAAAATAAAATGATTGCAATCCAGCAAAAACGCGACGAACCTCAAGTACAGAGATAACATTTTATGGTCACAAGAAATTGTGATACCAAAAATATGTGGATATATCAATTAGACAACTTGAATTGTTCTTCACTCGTTACTCGTCCCCAGGCGTTTTGGAGCCTGGCAGTGCGAATTATTTATGTATTCGTTATATGTACTACACGTATTTAAAAATATGTTATACTTAGTGTTACGATTATGTTCAAATCAGACCTCACAAAAAGAGGTTCAAAAAGAAACGGCAATTATATTGCCCGATACTTTCTTCATTAAAAAATATAAGTATTATACCATTGTCATCCTTTTCAACATTGGGAATGCCTTCTATTTTTCTTGAGATTTCAGGCAACTCTCGTTCTCATGGTAACTTCGAGAGGAAACCTTTACCTTTTCAATTTTCAACGAATTATACCACCGATTCAAACATGACTAGAGGTCGCTTGCGTCTGAACGAGGCACGGGGTGGGGCGCTTTTCTGTTTTATTCGTGGAGGTTTCCACTTGAGCGGGCGCAGACCATTGAGAATGACGGCGACTAGACCCACCAGATCAGCCAGGACTGCCATCCACACTCGCACGAACCCAGTGAGAGCAACGATAACAAACACGAGTTTTAACAAAACCGAGAGGATGATATTCTCAAGGATGATACGACGGCAAAAACGACTCAAGCAGATAATTTCGGGAACTTTAAGGACGCTGTTGTTCATCAAGGCGACTCCGGCAGCTTCGACAGCAAGTGCAGACCCCCCGGCAGCCATTGCTATCCCGACATCCGATGCGGCCAGGGCTGGGCCGTCGTTCACACCATCTCCAACCATACCAACAAGTTGTTTTTGTTTCTAAAATATACATTAGAATAACCATAAATCTGTTGTATGCTAATACTTAGCTAAACTAAACTGATTATATTCTGTATAGCTCTGTCAGTATCGCTAGAGGTTCAGTAAGGATAATCTCTTATTGATCCAGTGTTACTGCAGGAGGAAACCTAAATTAAACTAAAGTAACTCTATTTATACTGGATAGCTGTATCAGTTCTAAACTGTTCTTCCTAGAGGTCCAGTAAGGATCATCTTTTATTGATTCAGTGTTACTACAGGAGGAAACCTAAACTAAAGTAACTTTATTTATACTGGATAGCTCTATCAGTTCTAAACTTTTCTTCCTAGAGGTCCAGTAAGGATCATCTCTTATTGATCCAGTGTTACTACAGGAGGAAACCTAAACTAAAGTAACTTTATTTATACTGGATAGCTCTATCAGTTCTAAACTGTTCTTCCTAAAGGTCCAGTAAGGATCATCTTTTATTGATTCAGTGTTACTACAGGAGGAAACCTAAACTAAACTAACTTTATTTATACTGGATAGCTCCATCAGTTCTAAACTGTTCTTCCTAAAGGTCCAGTAAGGATCATCTCTTATTGATCCAGTGTTACTACAGGAGGAAACCTAAACTAAACTAACCTTATTCTTTACAGCTCTATCAGCTTTAAACTGTTCTCCTTATAGAGGTCCAGTAAAGCCATCCCTTCAAGCTTATAGGAGAGCAAACCTTTTCTTACCTTTCTAAAGCGGGCACATGTTCTCTGTCCTACATCTTGTTCTTTCACATTAGCAATCCAGTTCAATTTATCATCCGGTTTCATGTCCGAGACACACGAGTCCAATTTCAACTCCTTCTGTACAGCATTCGCTGTCTGTTTTGCATCACCAGTCAACATGCATAGATGTACCCCGAGGTCCTGTAGCCACGTGAGCGCGGCACGTGACTCCCAGCGGATGATATCAGCCAATGAGATCATTAGTGCGAATTCCCCATCAACACAGACGAAGATGACGGTCTTAGCATCAGTACAGAATGAGATATAGGCAGTCTCGAAATGTGGAGAAAGAGTAACGCCGTTCTTCTCAAGTAACGACTTATTCCCAAGTTGTACATCGTGGCCCTCAATCTTGCCCGATATTCCTTGTCCTTCCATCGTACAGAACTCCGACACGTCGGGAAGCACGTCGGATTCGGCAACGAAATCGGAGACACATTCACCAGTGAATTCGTTGACAATCGCAGCCGCTAAAGGATGGCTTGACTTACTTTCCAAAGCTGCAGCCCAGCGCAAGACATCGCTCTCGTCATAACTGTCTGCTGGGACCTGAAAGAGTTTATTAAAATGGTCGGTGTCAGCGAGTACTACACGACAGTAGATGGCGATCAAGTTCAAAACCACTGACAATTACAGCAGCAAAAATTATTGAACAAAATCCTTTTTTATTTTATATCAACTTTAGAATCGACACTTATAGGAGTAAGAAAATTAAACTATATCTTTCAATTCTATTTATTTGCCTCCAAATACAAGACTACTGCATATCATGAAAACAATGAACATAATTTTCTCACTCTGATAATTGCAGGTTGACCACCATCTGTTGCACGATAGTGCTTAGTAAAACCATCTATACATACACACATACATACCAGATCAACAACTTGAAATTTTCCTTCGGTAAGAGTTCCAGTTTTATCAAACGCCAATATATTCAACTGACCCAAAGCTTCAAGGTACGTCCCCCCCTTGATAAGCGCCCCAAGACGTGCTGCGCCGTTGATACCACATATGACGACGGTGGGGGTGGCCATGAGGAGCGCACATGGACACGCAGTCACCAGAACAATCAAAGCTCGCTCGCCCCAGGTTTTTGCACGACCGTCGTAGGCCTCCACGCCGGCCAAACCCAGGAATAACGGAATCAAAAACACCAACGCCGCCACACCGATCACCAACGGTGTATAAAACTTTGCAAATTTGTTAACCATGATCTCTGTCGGCGAGACGTTCATTTGCGCGTCTTCAACCATTGCGGATATCTTGGAAATTGTCGAGGAAGTGGAGCTCGATGTTGTTTCTATTTCCAGGTAGCCATTTTGAATCACAGTTCCGCTATACGCTGGAGATTCAAGGATTTTCTCGACCGGTGTGGCTTCGCCTGATATTGAACTTTCATCCACCGAGGCTACACCTTTCACCACTATACCATCCAGAGGGATGAGTTCACCCTGACGCACTGCGATAATGGATCCTACAGTGGAAGAATTAGAATCAATTAGAATGATTGTTAGAAAAAAGAATGGGCAGATTCGTTTCGTACGGTGTATATAGAGCGATTGCACATGACGTCACAGCCGCCATGTTGGTGTTCCAATTCAAAAGAATTTTAATTAGACTCTTTTGTCTGGAACACCAACATGGCTGCCATGGCTTTTGTTGAGTTGGTCCTGGGGAATGACTGCAAACGATTTATATTTTGTCGTATGACCAAACTAGTGAGAATCTATCACAAAGGACGTGCATTTCAAGACCCTTTAACTATTATTCAATCAATTTCAAGACCAGTACCTACACTGAAAACCAATAGTTTAGAGTTTATCACAAAGGAAATGTATTTCAAGACCACCAACAAGCGTTTGGGTCAACATTCTTACCTATCGGAACATTTTCAATAGGGATACATTCCCCGGTACAGGCCATGACCGCCTTAGACGGCTTCGATAACATCAAGCTAGAGATCGTCTTCTGTACACGATAGAAACAATATCTCTGCAGGAATCCCGCGAGGGTAAACACGAACACCACAGCCGCGCCTTCGATCCACTCTTGAATGGCCAGCGTTCCTATCACGGTGATTGTTATGAGAATATTCAAATCGATCTCCAAATTCCGTACCGCCTCGTATACTTTCTTCAGGATGGGTATTATTCCAAAGCAAATTTCGACTATCGAGACCCACATATACCAGGGACTTGAGGAGAATGAGCCTCCCAAAGCGATGGCTATGAGTACGGCTTGTACAGCGAGGTTTGCGAGACGAATCTTGAGTGTTTTGGGCAACCCTGAACAAGAAGAGAGTTATTTGCTTAACATTACAATGCAACACTCCGTCAATGACATCTTGTTTTTGTTTTACCAATTTAAGACTTATATTATGTTTTACCAATTTAAGACATAGCTAATTGATGTCAATTTCGGTTGCATGTTTAAAAATACCTTTTTCAATCTCCTCTTCTGCGCCAGTATCAACAATGGAGACTCCGAGATGACGTTTATTCAAGGTGCTCATGAGCATCGTGGGTGACGACAGTTCTGCAAAGTGCGACACGTGAACAACTCGACCAATCACATTCACACGGATTTTTTCAATCCCCTGTTGTGAAAAGAATGAGTGAATGTTGGAAACACAGTAGTCAGGATTCATTTATTTTTTATATCTTTTTTTATATGCTTAAGGTTTTCACCATGTGAAAGAGTGATTTTTTTCTGTGTTGGTGTTATGTACTCAGGTGAATATGATGCGTAGCTCAGTTGGCAGAGTATTGGGCTAGTGTTCCAAAGGTCGTAGGTTCGACTCCCACCGTGGCCAGGCATATTTTTCAAGCTTGCCCGGTGTGGATATACACTCAGAGTAACATCACAAGCATCATGTGAAAGAGTGTTATAGTAGGGCACTTAAGCAAGCAACGTTCTTGTCACCAAGGACGTCAGATTGCCGAGAGAGGACTGGATTAAAAACTGTGTTTTTGTCAGTTTGTGGTAATCTTCAACACATATGACAAAACATAAGATTTTTAAAGTTTTTTGCTTCCTTACACGAGCGCTGTGATGCAAAATGCCGCCAGAATAGACAACTTGCATGTTAGACTAATTTTTTATTTAGGCAAAAAAAGTAAATTCCCGTAAAGAACTTATTAAAATCAGTGAAATTGCAAAATTTGGTATTTGTATTACGTGCGGAAATTGTTACCATTTTTGAGCCGAAAATGGTAACAATTTCCACACGTAATATAAACATACTGAAAATTTGCAAACTTTGCAAGACTATATTTTCTGTATTTTACAACATATCGCAACCAAATTTTGCAATTTTACTAATTTCATTATGTTCTTTTTAACTGTTGTGTTTGATTCCCTTCTCTTTACTTAGATTAAAATTTAGTCCAACATGGAAGTTGTCCATTAGTGACATAGACAAAAACATCGCTTGTTTAAGCTCACTATTATATCTCTACGGTGTTGGACACGGGACTAAAGTTCAATAATAATGATACGAACCTCGAGTTTGCGTAGCTCTTCATGGACAATCTGTGCTTCTTTAGGACAGCACATGTTCTGAACACGAAGTTTGGTCGTTCGTACCACCATCTCATCGACGTCAACGTTCACCTCGTCAGGTTTCACCAGAGGTTTAAGTTCCTCATTGGAACTGGGGGACTTATCCTCACAAATGGTATCTTCGCAGCACGTTTTGCGATCTGGAGAGTTGCCTTGACAACAGGAGTCGTTGGGTTGACAACAGGAATCGTTAGGTTGACAACAGGAGTCGTTAGGTTGACAACAGGAGTCGTTGGGTTGACAACAGGAGTCGTTGGGTTGACAACAGGAGTCGTTACCTTGGTGATGGTTGTCGTCATGATTGTCATGGTGATGGTCCCCATGATGGTGATGGTCCCCATGATGGTGATGGTGATCACCTTTTGCATGATGGTACTCATGTGTATGATGGTGGTTATGACCACGATGAGGATCAGGCAATGCACGACGACGCTGCTCCTGACCAGACAACTGAAAACAGCTAGGTCTGCGCTCGTTCAACAGACTTCCAAGCCTTGCTTCGGCCAGACTCTGACTGCGTTTCGTTTTACGATAAGGCGCGGGAGGCGTATCAAAATTGAAATTCGGTTTTAATTCCAAATTTGGTGCTTTGGCGATCTTGGTGGGAGAGCTAGGAGGAGTTGTTGGCAGACTGTTAGTTCGTGGTAGTTCCTTGTGCTCATATGTATCTTCTTTCATTGATTTCTGCGAATTCTTCTCATTGTTTGATTTCTTGCAACTTTTGTCATCACAGCATGGTGGATGTTGGTGTGTGTTTTTACTACAGCCCCCACCGCCCTTCTCCCCACAACACGAACCTTTGGCGTGTGAATGCTTGTGGGTGTCTTCACTAGAGGTCTCACAGCAACTTCCCTCAGTCGATTTTGAATGTTTGTGGTTGTCACCAATTGACTTCTCTGCCACGCTACCTTTGTCCTTACAACAACTTCCCCCGGGCTGTTTCTCATGTGCGCGTATTTCTCCGCCAGAGGCTTTTACCCCCCTGCACGAGTTGTCCTTACAACAGCTTTTAGCAGCATCGTGGTGATGGTCATTTTCATTCTCCGGGGGGTTGCCACACTTCTTTTGACAACTCTCATCAGCGCAGCAACTTGGGTTAGTTTTCCCATGCGTGCCCCCGCGATCTTTTTCAGCGGTTTTCGTACAGCTGACGTCATCACAGCATTTGTCTTTATGGCCGTGTGAGGCATGGGTGCCAGTTTGGTCACCTTTTGAATGATTCTTTTTACAAACACCAGTTTGACAACAATTGTCTTCTGCCCCGGAATGACAGTTTTTTGACGGCTCTTGTTCTCCGATTGGGCTCAGTTCATTTGTATTCCCTCCACTAATGCCGACCGACAATTTCTCCGTTTCGTTAATATGAACACGAGGCTCGATAGGCTTCACATAATCTGCGAGTTCCTCCTTCGTTTTACACGGGCATATTTTGTGCCGGGAGCCTTCAGCTATGTCTTTCAAGTCGTGTTCTGCAATTAGAAATGGACTCTCCAACCCAACATCGATGTCCGCGTCGCTAGGCAACAAACATTCGCAATCATTTGAGCAGTCGCAGATGTCGTCAGGACAACAGCCCACCTTACACGCAGGCATGATTCAGGTTTGCAGGCTAAGATTGTGCTTTAAGAAAATTGAATTGAATCAAATGCTAGAAAAGATATAGATAAAAAGGTTAAAGGCTACGGTATAGCCTGCGAACAGGCTATCTTTGAACTTTCTAATTCAATTCAAAGAGCCTGTTCGCAGGCTAGCTACGGTATAGTTAATAGTGGAAAAGTCGACCGATCAGAATTGCGTATTTTAGAGTTAACCGTTATTTAACTACAAAACGGGCAGTTTTATTCAACCGGTCCCTGTCAACGTATACAAACTACTAAAATAACTTATCATATAGTAAGCAAACAAACCTAAGTCAAGTACTGTAACCTGTCAGCCTCTTTCATTTATTGTATCATTGTAACATTTCTGATTTATCTTTTCGTATTCTTTTGCAAAATCTTACCACAAGTATTACAAAGTTGTTGGTTGCTCTACTGATACATATTTACAAATACAAGGTCGAACATAAAGGACTAAAGATAAGCTCTCATTTGGAGCCCGCCACACAGCCATTTCGCAATACTATACCAGCATGAGTCAATTATTCGAATTGCACTCCATATGTCCAGAATTTTCGCCGGTAATCACCAGCGGTGTTTAATGTAAAAACGATTAATTACAGAATTTGCTAGCGAACATTATCTTGCTTCAGATAATAGCTGTCATTAAGCACTGCAGCAGTCTGAATAGGCGAGAATGTAATTATTCACTTCGTGCAAGACATCAACTCTCAGTAGTCAGTACCGTCTTTTAATACCCGACTCCCGAGTGATGAAAAACTCCATTGGCTACAGAGGTGCGACATTGTGGAATGCTATAAGCCGCATGAACACCAAAATTTTTAAGGAATTTTCATTTTAATTGTAATCGTATAGTAATTGTAATAGTAATATAACTTAGTAATAGCAGAATAATCATTAGTATAGACACGACCCCACAAGCTGTATGCTTTAGACACATATCATGTTAAAATAAAAGTCTATTATTATTATTATTATTATTATTATTATTATTATTATTATTATTATTATTATTATTATTATTATTATTATTATTATTATTATTATTATTATTACTAATCCACAAGAAAGGCAACAATAATGATCCTTCAAATTTCCGCCCCATAACACTCGAATCCATACCTTTAAAAGTATTTACATCTTGTCTCCGAAACGCAGTATACTCCTTCCTCGCATCTAATAACTTCGTCGAACACAACATACAAAAAGGCTTCACCCCCAACCTATCTGGCACTCTAGAACATACTGCACAAATGGCTGACATTATTAATAAAGCTCGGATCAGACAACGCTCTGTTGTCATCACCCTACTTGATCTTAAGAATGCCTTCGGCGAAATCCATCACAACCTCATTCAATCCGTACTTGACTACCACCATATCCCTGATCATATAAAATTTGTTATAAAAAGTTTATATACTGATTTCCAAACCTCGATAATTACCTCTGAATTCCGCACTCCTTTTATGACAGTTGGCCGTGGCGTATTGCAAGGAGATTGCCTCAGTCCTCTTCTTTTTAACATGTGCTTCAATACATTCATTCAGCATATCAAGGCTGAAAAGTACCGTCAATTTGGGTTTTCCTTCAAATTACTAAATCCCATCCATTGGTTCCAGTTTGCTGATGACGCGGCTGTAATTACTGGCCAAGAATCCGAAAACCAACATCTATTAAATCGATTTTCTATCTGGTGCCAGTGGTCCGATATGATTATCCGAGTTGACAAATGCAGTACCTTTGGCATTAAAAAAGCGATCACAAAATCAGTTCAGTACTTGCCAAAACTCCTCATCAGCAATCAACTAATACCAAAAATCACCATTGGAGAATCATTTCAATATTTAGGACGTTACTTTGATTTCCACATGTCGAATAATAATCACAAAACTGAACTAACCACCCTACTTAACGAACTAATGTCTGATATTGACTCAAAGCCACTACACCCCAAAAATAAACTGCTCCTCTACAGTCGCTACGTCTTGTCCAAGTTAGCCTGGCACTTCACCGTCGCAACACTCTCTAAAACATGGGTTACTGAAAATATCGACTCTATTGCCAACAAATATATCCGCAGATGGCTTGATGTACCAATATCAGGAACACTAAGTACTGTCTTTCTAACAAATAACAAATTTGGCCTGAGTATTTATCCTCCATCTGTAAAATTTATCCAGTGTCAAACAGTCCTCCGAAAAGCTTTAAAATCTTCTCCTAATGAATCAACTAACGACCTGTGGAGAGCAACCAGTAACCATACTAATATCCAATATGACGCTTATAACTCTACTAAGGAAGTTCTCAAAGATTTCCATTCTGGACACGAAAACAAACTCCTAAACCAATTAACCAGTCAAGGATCCTTTTTCTGCAGCGTCACGGAGTTCGCTTACCTCAGCTTAACAAAGTGTGGTCCATCGCCCAATCAAAGCTCCAGAAAAACATTTACAACTTTACCATTCGTTACATTAACAACTCTCTTCCGACGCGCAAAAACCTAAACAGATGGGCAATATCTTCAAATTCAGACTGTTCTTTTTGTCTTAGCCCTGAAACATTACTACACATAGTAGCTGGATGTCAGTTTTATCTCGACCGATTTACGTGGAGACACAATTCAGTCCTGAACTTTCTTGCTCATCAGTTACAAATTGTTGACGGTTCTACTCTCTACGCTGATCTAAATGGATTCAAAAGCCCTTCAATACTTACTGGTGATACGTATCGCCCAGATTTGTTATTATCATGCTCAAATGGTTCCTTATATGTGGTTGAACTCACCACTGGTTATGAGACAAACCTCAAAAACAACGTAATACGGAAGAAGGATAAATATAGAGAATTATTGAGACAGCTAGGTAAAAATTTTAACCAAGTTAAATTTATAAATCTCTCCATCAGCTCTTTAGGTATTTTTGCAGAAGAATGTTATACATTTTTAGACATGTTAGATAGTATTGGTCTTGACAAAAGCCACCAAATGTACTGCGTTAGGAAAATGATGACTATTGCTATTAGAACTACATATTACATTTTCTGTTGCCGAAATAAGGAATGGGAAAATCCGGATTTACTAACAATTTGACTTATCTCATTGTATATATATATATATTGCATGCACTTTGTTCTGTTATTTTAGTTTAGTATAATTGTGATTCAAATAGCCAACCGTAAGTTACCTTTATGAGAGAGATTTACGATTGTATAAGTATGTAAAGAAAAACATTTAATAAAGTTTCCATTATTATTATTATTATTATTATTATTATTATTATTATTATTATTATTATTATTATTATTATTATTATTATTATTATTATTATTATTATCAGTCAGTTCGCTAGGGGTGTTTGACAAAGAATGCCATACATTCGTAAAAATGCTAAATGAGTTAGGACTGGATAATCAACACCAACAATATTGTATCAGAAAAATGATATCTATTGCCATCCGATCAACGTACTACATATTTTGCTGTAGAAATAAAGAATGGAGAAATCCCGAACTAATGAACATTTAAAGTAACTATTTCTATAAATAATTAACAATTTTTGTATATAAAATTATAACCATGCATGTATAAGTGATTCAAGTAGTCAATTGTAGGTTACCTCAAGAAGTGAGATTTACAATTGTATATATCTATAAATATTCTATTAATAAAGTTTTCATTATTATTATTATTATTATTATTATTATTATTATTATTATTATTATTATTATTATTATTATTATTATTATTATTATTAATATTATTATTATTATTATTATTATTATTATTATTATT
>CACRXK020002329.1:0-36862 GCA_902702795.2 Paramuricea clavata | reverse complement strand
CCCCCCCCCCTCTACAATGTTGATTCAGGTGAAATGGATTTGCAAAACATATTGTATCATGTAATTACCAACATTGTAATGGGGCAAAGTTTAAAAATTCATAAAGTCTACGATTTTTTCCAGGATTGTATATATGTCGTACTATATATGCACTGTATATGCATGTATCTATATGTACTGTACTATACTGTATGTACTGTATATGCATGTATCTTCACCACAATTAGAAAAGGTAATCATGCGATGGCGAGTACAATTAGGGATTAATAGTACGAGTGATGTTTGGAAATTTTGCCAAAATTGGATGAGCCGCCAGGGCGAGTCCAATTTGGCAAATTTCCAAACATCACGAATACTATTAATCCCTAATTGTACGAGCAACATCGCATGATTACTTGTTTATTATTAGCATGACAAAATTGGATAATTCTCAATGTCAACATCATATTCTCTCGCCAAAGCCCAGTCCTGCCAGACTTTCAACCAAAATTTGGTACTTTTGGTACATATTTTCATTTAGTTCTTTTGTGTTAAAGCAAAATTTGGTGCTTTTGTTCGTATTTTCATCTTGTTCCTCTAGGGCAATTTCATTTCACATTTGTGTTCAAAATACCTTTCCGCCATTTTGTTTGTTTTAGGAAAATCATTAATTGTACTGCAGTACAATTAATGAAATAATTGTACAAAATTCAGAGAGAAAATCAAGCTCGCGATTACCGAGCTGAAAATTGATCATCACTTTGATGAGTGCTCGTGGTGTCATTGCATGTCTCGGGCAGTAGGCATCTAGCACCTTCTTAAACAATACGTTCTCAATGAAAACAGCAACATTGCTTGGGGGGGGAGTAAATTTGGCTATATTTATGAATCTTAATTTGGAATCAAATTTTGACAATTGTGGAACTCGATTATATATATCATGAATATAATGAAAATACTTTTTAACTATCCATGATTATATCATGCTACTACTGTATAACTTAAATTATAATATATAGTACTCTGCATGAATGGTATATGAATACTAGTACTCTACATAAATGGTAGAATAATAGATTCTATAGCTTCTTGTAACTTGCGGTCTTGTTTTTTTTACAGAACTGTACGTTTATGGGATTACTCTGAGGTAGGTATGTCTACCAGGCTATTTGGAGTGCAAAGTTTCACACAGAAACTTTGCAACTGTACTGTATAGTTGGCGGGAAAAATTGGCACGTTGAATACATGTATAGCTTAGTGTAAACTTCCAATTTCCGGTGGATTCTCGCGTCAAAAATAATTTTCTAACTTGGAGAATTTATTTATTTTTCAAACGTTTAAAGATATTTTTCAAACCAAACTTTTAAGATCTTCGACTTATTCGATGTTACAGTATTTTGAAAATATAACTTGTGATATGGGTGTTCTCGAAACCAACGTTTGAAGATAAACATGCAGGCCAAGGTGTACTCTTGAGTCAAATTGCTGAGGGGTTTTGCAATGAGAGATTATGAATCTAATAATAAATCTATATAGGTTAAGCATGCTATATAATGCATGGATAGACTAGAAGTATTTCAGTTTGTAGTTCGTGCATGAGTTTAATAAAAACGCTTTAGAACTTAAAAACCACTTGACACTCCTTAAATAACTTGCTACCTCATTTAATTACCAAATATGATAATTGTTCGGCGTTCTTAGATAATATATATTGGCTTATAGTTCTTATATAGATATTGGCTTATAACTCTTGTCTACTAAGGGTCTCTCGAGTGTATGCTTTATAACTGACCCACTCGTTTTATCGACACCTGAATTTTAAAAAAGTTAGTTTGTTTCACACGAGTTTTTAATAAGATTGTTTGCCACGACATAAAAAAAAAACGTTTGGTTTGAAACTCGCGCAGACGCAAAATTCCGATAGAAAGATCTTGTTCGGAATATATAATATAAATTTAAACGGTTTCTGACAGCGCGAACAGAAGTCATAAAAATGTTCGTCGTTACAGTATATACTGTATGTAAATTCCAAGATTTCAAATGAGCGGCGTGATAAATTTTGAGCCTGGAAATGAAAACATGCGAAAGGTGTGTAAATGCAACATTGTTGATCGCATGAAATGTCCCAACTGGAAAAGAGAAATTTTTAAGGCTAACAGTTCATTCCAGCAATATTCCGGTTAGCCAACCACTTATATGTGCATGTTTCATTCACTTTCCGGACTTTTCGGAATTTCTTTGTATTGACAAATAACCATGAGTATCCTGGTTACCGAGATTATTCGCCTAGTTGGCTATTAATATAATGAATCAAGTCTGTATGACAAGAATGTCAAGTGATGTGAAAAGGATCTAAAAAGTTCTTTATTTCTGTCCTTCTTTACTCTGATCACGAGTTGCAATTCTCATCAATAATTCGTAGAAGCAAAGTAATGAACGAAATTGTATATCTGATAACCAATTCTAACAACTTTTGAAAAAGAAGCTGATTTACAGGAGGTGCATTTATCTAACTAGAGCAAGAACTATTTTAAAATACGAATTATATGAATTACAACTATATAAGGACTTTCAATTACGTAAATAGGTAACACAAGCCGTTTAATTTAGCAGAGTTAACGTTCGTAAAGAGCAAGTCAGTAATGCCATTCTTAATTTAAATTGAAATGGGAAAGTCGCGGTTTTGACCCCAAGGGTTCTCTTTGGAAGTAACATTATTCATATATAGTTAATAGAAATATAAATTATTATGCTGATACATTAAAATTGTGTATTATAATAATTATAATTAATAACAATCATCTTTACTCGGACCTCAAGATATTAAAATACAGTTTTTAAATATTTTAAATATGTATAACTATATAGGTAAGACTATAGGAAATTATAAACAAATAACTAACAAACTAACTGGTCGATGTTGTTGTAGCATACAACAACTACATGGCACAGTCAAGATTTAACTCTCCCATGCCTGTGAAATCAAGGCCTTGAAGAGATGTAAAATCAAGGCCTAGAGGCGATGTGCCGATATCAAGGCCTTCTGAAAGGACATCTTGCATTTGAGACCGCAGCAAGTTTTGGCCGCGGTTAAGATGGGGAATGCGGGGAGGGTTCAAAATTTGAGGTGGTGCTGTTGGTTCTGGGAGGTAGGGTGCTGTTGGTTTTGGGTATTGTGGCTGTGCGGCTCCTTGTGCTGGCTGCTGTAAAACTATCCCAGGCTGCGAAGGTTTGTTACAACGACGGCATAAACAAACACCACCAATAATGGTAACCAACAAGATTGCGCCTACGAAACAACAGAGTATGCTAAACATCTTGCAATTACTGTGATAAAGAGTAGTGTAAGGAATATTACAGAAATTCTTCTACGAACAGAATTTTACTGCATTGTATGTTATTGTATTGAGGGTACTGTGCAACTGTACTGCACTCTACTGTGGTGTACTGTTCTTTTGGACTATTTTATTGTGGTGTACTGTTGTATTGGATTATTTGATTGCACTGTATTAAACTGCATTAATTGTATTGTGTTATTATTGTATTATAATAATAATTACTGTACCTGCAACTATAATTCCGATCGCCCAACCAGCAAGAGTCGCAGAATTCACAACCTCATTCCCAGAATTCACTGATTTTGTACATTTAAAGTTTGAGTCACAATACTCTCCTGAACCACCGCAACCGTTATTTGAGAGACACGTTTCTCCTACACAACTTTGCCTGCATACATTTCTGCGAGATCCTCGTACACAGCAATACTCTGATGTAGGGCAGTCAGAATTTGAAGAACATTCCGGGCAACCGTAGTTAACACATTTGTTGGATCGACAGCATTCACCTACAGCACAGTCACTAGACGAGTGGCATGTTTCTCCTACACAACTTCGCCTGCATACATTGTGGTCGCTGATGTATCTGTGTTTACAACAATACTCTGAAGTAGCACACGCGATATGTGAATAACATTCTGGACAACCGATGGTAACACATTGGTGAGATTTACAACATTCACCTTTGCCACCACAATCACCATCTGTTAAGCAGTGACGACCAAGACAATACAAGAACTGACAACTCTTACGTCTGTTATGAGAGTATCCCTCACAACAAACCTTAAACTGGTTACTGCAATCAGCATTCACGTTGCATTCGTTTTGTGCTACGACCAGACCAGTTTGATTCATAAATATCACATTGCAGGTCAAAAACAAAATCAGAGGTGCTCTTGACATCTTGTGATTTGTTCACTTAGACTGCAGTAGACTGTAGACTAAACCTGACTGTAAAGACCACGTAGGGAATAAGGGAATACTCAAGTCTCAAAGAATCTTTGGATTGCGTTTTTGACTTGCCCCTAGCAACTTCATCTCCAGGACGGGTTTATGCTATATTAAACATCGAGAAAAGTTCCGTGTTTCGACATGTGAGGTTTCGTGGTATAGCATGAATAGTGCGTCTGTCTTCACCTTTGCGACCGAGGTTCGATCCCTTCAATTGTAACTGTAATTCTCCTCAGTCTTATATGAGAGGAGTACTGTCAGTCTGGCTTTAGCAAACACCACAGGGTTTTTTTGATTATGTTACTCCGGTTTTTCATGTTGGAATATTGACTGTAATTGATGGACCTGTAGGGAAAACAATAAAATATTTTAGTACTAATACCCAGTTGGTATCGTTACTCGCGTTGCTTTCTCATTGCGATTGGAAAGTTCAATGCTGAATTTTCTTTGGTGATAGTCAAGCATAATTATTAGTTTTGGCAATTATAGTTTTTATATGCTCGAGTGACCCAACAAGATCAAGTAGCTACTTTGTTTACAAGTGTATTAAAATGAGCAATTATAAAGGATGAATAAAATAGGGATTATATAATTATAGTTTTAGATTCACAAGCGCAGAAGTTCTGGGTACGAGGTTGTTTTAGATCTGGTCCACCCTCGTTCCCAGGGCTTCATGGATCTGGTCGGCTGGTATGGAAATGGTCGCTGGCATTCCGCTGGCATGGATTTGAGATCTGAGGCAGTTTTTAACACGATAGTCGACAAATGCACACTTTTGTTTTTGCAACCTCATACCCAGGCTCTTTCCTACCACGCTGGAGCCTGGGTACGAGGTTGTTTTTGGCGCCGTATTGGACGATTTGAATTTGTCATCCAACATGGCGGGCAAAAACAAAATACATTTAAGTCACCATTCCTCGAAAAGTCACCATTCCTCGTAAAACTCGACATGAACAATATCAAACCGTTTGCTAACCTTTAGTGTAAAAAATGAATAAAACTCGTATATTAGTCAAGTGGCCAGTTACGAGATTGCCATTTTCTCTTAATTAAAGTTTCGGAAACCAAAATTGGAATTGAAGGGCTCAAATGCGTATAGAAAGAATTCCCTATATGCAAAGGGACTTTTTTCAATTTACAATATCTCCTTAATACATAAAGCAATTCAATTACACAAAATTCACGATTTGTATGTGGATTCGTGATTTGTATGTTTTGCTTCATTTGTTAGGAAGAATGCGCTGGTGTTCTGGAAGGACACACTGGTCCGGTGCGAGGTTTATTATGGAATCCTGAGATACCTTATATTCTACTTTCTGGAAGCTGGGACTATAGTATTAAAGTCTGGGACACGAGGTAAGATTGTAAAATAGAAACCTAAACCTGTTTGCACTTTAGTCTGATTTATGATGACTTTTTGTAAAAAATGTTAATAAAGTTTCAAAATAGATACGTAATGCGTACATTAATCCATTAACCGTGATTAATCATGTTGGCATATTCAGGTCTTGCAGTTTGACATATCCTCAAAAATAATCCTCCATTTTGGGTGGCAAAAGTCTTTTATTCAACCGACTACAACACCGCTGTGGACCATTAGACCTCTTCAAAATGCTCAAACAAATGCAACAGGCGCAGTCAGTACGGTCGTGGCTAAAGGGGATGGACTAGAGGCAGGTTTTCAAGATGGCCGCCAGTTTTTAAGATCATTAAAATGTAAAAGAATCAACAACCAGCTACTTGCAACAACACTAAACCTTTCCCTCACCTAACCCTAATCCTAACCCCCACACCAACCCTATAATACTAACAATAACTAACGCAAACACTTATTTCAATTTTGGAACCATCTCGTAAACTACCTCTTGTCCATCCCTTTTAGATATTAGCCAGTCAGTGCCACAGTTGACACCACGTTTGCTTTTAATTAACTATTTTTAATTTGTCACCCAAAATGGCGGAAGTCAACAACGTGTTGTGACGTCACTTGCAAGCTAGCCCAATACAATAATCAAACATTGGCGATGGTACATTGTATACTGTTGTGCGTGGTAATTGCGGTGTATTGATTGAGAGGTGTATTGTAGAAAACACTGTTTTGCATAACAGGTTATAACAACAGTGAAAATATTGAGAAAGTAATTACATTGTTGCCTGATATTTATTAATTCAAGCATTGTTTCTTTTTAGGACACTGTCTTGTCTTGAAACTGTGTTCAGTCATGGAGCAGATGTTTACGGTGAGAAATGTGATTTTTTTACTCAGTTTCGCGTAACGCTATATTGGTTTCTGTATATGCTCAGCCTAGTACCCAGGCGCTTTAGAGAGAAAAATATAAGCGCGCTTGAAAAGACATTCAGAAGCCTGTAGAAACGTTCATGTTTTATGACGTCACGTGAAGGAATGCAGCGTGGAACTTGTATGTTATTTTATTAGTAGGCTAACTTTATTTATTTTGCATTTCATCTCCCAGTGCCTTCCCACATACAAAGGTTCTCCCTTTGCTCGAAAGCTTGTTTTGTGCTTGGCAATTTGTTAAACTAAATAAAGTTCCTAAAAATTAAAATAACTCACAAGTTCCACGCTGCATTCCTTCACCGTGACGTCATAAAAAATGAACGTTTCTACTGGCTTCTGACTGTCTTTTCAACTTCCGGAAAAGACACTCTACTGATTTCGGTAATATTTCAGTGATTAACTGAGTGAAAGTGATTTTTAAAACAAATAGCAGTTTGAGAACGAATATAAACCTAAATATTCAAAATGGCGATATTTTCTTGAGCTTTTAAAAAATTCCGCTGTTACATAATAATTGGAAGTTAAGGCAGAATTCGCCAGTATTTCCCAGGTATGTATGAATATTCGTTCTTTCTTTTAAATTATGACTGAGTAGCCAAAAGTGTTAATAATAAAATCCTGCATAGGAGGTTGTTACAACCTGTATTTAACCAAGGATTGGCTATTTATTGTCCTTGGTTTTGGGTAGGGCTCAACTTCTTTTGGGGAAGTGGAATGAAAATGTCAGTTTCAAGGAAAATTCAGTTCTCTAGATGTATATGTTAATATAATGTTCAGTTCTCTAGATGTATATGTTAATTTATAATATAGCATTTGTAAATTCTGAACGCTGATTGGCTAAGAGCCGTGTTGATATAACTCCATGTCAACACGGGAAATTTTCCGCCGCTTGTAACACGGAAATTTTTCTTATTCTTCGGGCTTCTGACATTGCTATATTATAAAACAAATATAAAACATTTTTTCCGTATTGATATATAGTTATATCAACACTCGTGGAAGTTGGGAAAACTCGAAATTGTGTGAAAACACTCCGCCCTTCGGGCGTCGTGTTTCCACACAATTTCTCGTTTTCCCAATTTCCACTCGTGTTGATATAACTGAAAATGTTTTATATTTGTTAAATATAAAATATGTTAATTTTTGTACATTTTGCCAGGTCTGGCTTGTCATCCCCACCGTCCGTTTTTGGTGGCGTCAACATCACGTGACTCAACTGTGCGTCTGTGGTCTATGTCAACGTTGGCCAATCCCATTTCATTATCTATCCTTGCACAACGATCATATGACGAAATGTTTGCAAAGAATATCGGTATGTTCTCCATACGCATACGTAAGAAAAAGAACGTGTGACTGTTAATAACGGTTGTTATTAAGTTGCATGAGTTGGCATTAAGTTATTTTGCTTCCCTGAGATCTGAACAACCTTCATGGATGGTAGTTTGCCAAGACGAAGTAATAACTCATTTCTATTTAAAATTATAGACGATTTCTATATAATATAAAAATTTTAAACTATTTCTATTTAAAATTCTATAGACGATGCCGTCAATTCGGAAAACGTGCCATTGCTTACAGGTCAGCATTCGAAAGAGATTCAATTTTCTGGTGTTCTCAAAGAAAGTTCAGGGTTTATTTCTTTATACAAGAATACATCACAGTTGTTTTCGGTATGATATCTGTTTACATATATATATTTTAACTATTCATTTGATTTACGCGATTTAGGCCTGTTTTATACGTCGAATTTCGGTCGCGTCGAATGCAATTCAAACAATAGATAATGAAGCTTAATGAGGTTTACCATCTCATTATCTATTGTCTTAATTGCATTCGACGCGACCAAAATTCGACGTATAAAACGGGCCTTACATGCAAAGATATCGTTTTTGCTTTTTAGACACCACGTGGAATGCGTAACCTTTGGGATCTCATCGCTGTATTATCTGGGGAGGAAATGACCGTTCTAACCCGCTCATATGGCAAAGGAATTGTCCACATCAAACATTTATTACAAATGAAAGCAGTAAGTTTACAAATCTATACAAGGTGGCTGACCATATTCATTGTTTGCATCCCGCAGAATGTATTTAGATGTTTCGTAAGCAATCATGCACCCAATGAACATTTATCTTTGTCTGGTAAAATATTTCGATTTTTTCAACTGGTGTATTAGAGAATTTTAATGATATTTGAAAACCTGAACCTAACTAAAATCAGCCCGACAAATTGCAGCGTGCATAGACATATATAGCTAAACGACATCCCGATCAATGCTAAGATTAAGTAAGGCTAAATAAATTACGACTTTCAAGTAATGCTAACGTGGACTATGCGGTTATTTTACGAAAGACTGCAAACCACACATTCTATAATGCAGGCATTAAAATATATTTTACAGGGCCGTCTGATAAAATGTCCGATGACTTTGAGTTTGGGTTGGACATATGTAGGATGATGCCCGATGACCATCAGTTCAGTTTGTCTCGGAAACAAGTCTGAATGACGCAAATTAATATCAGCACAATGTATTAATTCTGAACTAAATGTTGTGAAGATATTAAATAATTTGTGTCATTCATACTTATTTCCAAGCCAAGGTTAACTTGCTTGCCAATAATAGCAGTACGATTTCGACAACTTAAGCCCGTTTTCCACTTCACCATTTCGCTCGCTGCCCCGGTATCGATGACATTATTAAAAACAATACTTCCAGTTCATTTTTATACAATACTCTGGTTCTCCATTTATAACATACGAGCCTCTAGTCCTGAACTGGGGTACATTTTGATTTACGTAGGTGGAGAAAGCGTTGGACAAAGTTTCAACAGTTCGGTCCGACACCAATACACTCGGGTCGGACAAACAATTAACTTCAGTTTCACTTGGGTCGGACAGAATGTCCGGTGGTTTCCTCTTTACGCCGGACAATTTGACGAATGGGTCGGACCATGCCCGTGAGCGACCAAATATTTTAAGGCCTGATAATGCAATTTAAAGTTTACATATGTGTGACCGTTGTGTTTTAGTCTGATGCACAGGAACTTGAAACTGTGAAAATGTCAAGTTTTAGTGGATCTCAGAAGAAAAATGATAAGTTAAAAGCAGCAGCAAATATTCACGTAAAGATTGGTCACATGCAAAGATATTGTGAACTTATGGTGGAGATTGGTGAGGTAGACACGTCCGAATTTATCATTATGATAAATTCGCGGCACATTTTGAATTTATCATAATAGTAAATTCGCGGCACCTAACACTAACCCCAACCTAACCACTAACCCTAACTTTTTTAACTTTTTAAATTGTTTTAACTTTTTTAACTTTTTTAAAAATCTAACTTTTTAAACTTTTTTTGCTTTTTAAAACTCTTTTAAAACTTTTTTAAAAACTATTTTTTTTAAAAACTTGAAAACCAGACCAAGTAGGGTAACGGTGCAGTTGCCGACACCTCGATCATGTCTGAGAGGGGCAGAATGGCCGTATATTGACTATGCCCATACAGAGGCCCCTAAGTGAAACAATCGAATCATTCACCAAGCATTCTTCTCATCTGCACGACGAGAAAACTTTCTTTACGAATCTGTATGCATCAATATACCAATTCTTTGAAATAAAAATTGCCCTGCGACTAAAGTTCACTTTTATTTTATTTCAGTGGGACAAAGCCCTTTCGTTTGCTCCTGGTGTTTCCTTGGAGTATTGGAAATCACTTATGGAAAGGTATGGTGAGGACAGCACGGGTGATTACTGGAGGACAGTCTGGTTTACTTGTGTACAGTAATAAGGCCGGGAAAATCATACTGTATAAACTTATTTTATAATAGCCCAATACACAATAGCCCCGTAATTAATAAATATATGGCTATGTAATCGAAAGTCACAAAGGCAAGCGAACTTCTTGATGTTGAAAAGTGATTCGGGTATAAAATATTAGTTTTATTGTAAATAGAGTAAATTAATTGTGTCAGGACCTTTTTGAAAATCACGTTTCGTGAGAAAGCTTTCTGACGTGTAATAAATATCTTACTTACTGCGGCTGTTACTCATGATGGACATGCACGCTGTAGCCTGCGAACAGGCTCTCAAGCTGAATTGAGAGCCTGCATCGATGACTAATGAATTTGAATATCTGCGTCTCAAATCGTGACGCGAAATTCTCATTGGTCAGATGCTATAATTAGTTATATGTTTCCGCTGAGCTCTATGTATGTCAACTGCTGAAACTATGCCTAAAAACACATTAACTGATCAAATTGGTCTTGGCCATCTTATCTCAAAGCACGAAATGTTCTGTTTTGAGAAAACAGTATTTAAAACATTTAAACTTTTGCTTGAATATCTTATATTTCGAAAAACAGTATAAACTGTACGGTCTAAATTTAGTTTGCACGGTCTAAATTTAGTTTGCACGAAAGTTGTAAACAACACCATATAAGGATAGACATTCCATATTTGGAAAAACGAACGTTACGGGGCAGATATTCAAATTCATTAGTCATCGATGCAGGCTCTCAATTCAGCTTGAGAGCCTGTTCGCAGGCTATGCACGCTGTAATCTGATTTGGTAATTAGATTAACTGTACTTTTAGCAAAACGTTTATACCAATATATATATAGGCCAATAATTACCATGATGTTATTCCATCAATTTTCCACTGTTATTTGTAATAGCAATGGGAAAATATAGCAGTGTACTCAGTTTTATATTCTCGATTTAGACGTGCAAATCATCTGGTTAATGAAGGAAATGATGCGGCCGTCCCATATTGTTTGGCAACTGGGAACGTCCAAAAGGTATACTGTAGTCCTTCTTCCCGCGAAGGATAGTGTCAGCCCAGACCTAGGCCAAGGGCCTTCTATCTATATCAGCCCAGACCTAGGGCCTTCTATCCAGCTTTTATTTTATGCGTGCAGAGGGAAGTATCACGGAGTGATAGCTTATACTTGTAAATATTGAAATATTTCGGCAGTTTTTATTGAAATTTTTCAGCATAATCAGCAATATGATACCTTACTTCCTGTCACCCCCTGCGCGCACAAATTAAAAGCTGGAATTGCCTATTGGTCTAGGCTGGGGTAGCGTTACGGCTAATCGACCAAGGACTAAAAATATATGGTACATCTACCTCTATATAAAACGATGTACGATGTAATATCAAAATTTATTTTTTATTTGTGCATGCCTAGTGATATTTTTTATTTCTTGCAATCTGATTGGCTGCAGCAACGGGCAGCTTTTTACGATATCTTGACCGTGGTCCAAAAGTGTTATTTTTAGCGACAAACTGATGAGTGAAAACAAATTTCAAACTCAAAAACTACTCACTCTATCGATACTAAAGATAGTAAAATACAGTCAATTGACTTCAATTGATTTTATAACAAACATACTTGCAGGTTCGGTGCGTCCAATCCCGGACTCACCGAACATGCAAGTATGTTTGGTTTTTATCACATAAACTAAAGAATTTGTGCATTTTAGTACATAATTTCTTGTTTGGATAACGAACATTTTAGCCGCCAACATACTACGAAAACAAACAAACTTAGGCTTAAATTGAAGCTAAAACAATTCTCTACAATATTCCCTTATTCTTGAAAAGAGAAAATGCACACATTGTGCGAAAACATTGCCAAGATTTATATAAACCTGCCCGTGCCGAACAAATTTCGACGGCCATCTTTCTTCTCTTCCACTTTGAATACAGAATTAATATTCCATTTTCATCAAACAAATTTAAAAAATAATAATTACAAAACAAATAAAAACAGTTAATTTTTTTTTTTATTTACATCTTCGTCGGAAATTTGTTCATATCGCTTCATAATGGCCGCCGCCAAAACATCGATCTCGAACCCCCCTCATAAACATGCGTCAGCAGGTGGATAAAGTACCAAGCCCAACAGGTGGGAAATTTGTCTGAGCGTGCGCGAGCAAAATGAGCCACGCAATTGCGTGGAATACACGCAACGCGTGTTTACAGAAAGGCACAAAGTGTAAATATTGCCAAATGTTTGTACAAAATAAATGACTGTTTTATGTTGAAAATGGACATGATCTAAATTAATCATACATTTTTAGTGACGTTCGATTTCACTACACTGCCATTGTCTTTGGTGGGCTGTCCGTATGCATTCGATCTGAAACAGTTGCTACTTTGCTGTCGAAAAATTTCGAATGTTTACATCAAAATAGAGGCAAGTCATGCATTTTACAACCTCGTAAACTGTATGAGCCCCTATTTTTACGCTTATACCTAAGATACCAAATAAAAATACATGAAACAGAGAACATTTTTAGAAAGTTTTATCGTGAGGCCACGGCCAGTTTTTAAAATATCTTTATTTCTGTTCCGGTCATCACCAAAATTACACTAAAGCCGGGCTTGAATATACAACAAATTTTGAATCTCATCAAGTACAAAAATATTTAACGTGTAATCAAAATATGCTCATGAAATCGAAATTAATAGCTAAATTTTTAAACTAGACCCTTCTCGAGCTGGTTTTCATGAAGGAAGTTCACATTTCGGCCTTTGATTCTTGGCAAAAATTTGACCACAACACGTGCGAAGCAACTGGGTCTCAAATACCCAGCTAAAACATTGTGAGCCCCTATTTTCCAGACGATATGTTTGATACCTACAAACGCCGAAATATTTTTTCTTTTCATTTAGCTATAATTGAAATTGAGGCCACGGGCTATTTTTGAGAAAATACAGTTCAAAGTCAAGCTATTTTTACATATTTTCAAAATTTGTCAAATTTCGTGAGCTTGTATTTTGAACTTAGACAGCTGAAGTTACATTAAGAAACATAGGATGGAAAATTTGAGGCATATAAAGTTAATTTCAACTTACATTTCATTCTCATATCACGTCGTTCTTCGTTTATTACGGTTTTAAACAAGCCACAGATCGACGTATACGGTATTTACTCCCATGTTCACGTCGCCATATTAACTTCTTCTAATCGCTCGATTACAAAACAAATCATCCCAAAACAAAGAATTCATAGTCGGCTTTTAAAAGAATAACCGTTAATTTGTAAATCTTTGAAATGAAAGCAAAAAATGGTCAGCTAAAACAGCTACTTGCTAACGTTCTGCTTTGTTTTTAATGTAAATGCAATGAGCTTTGTTTCTGCCCGCGATTTTTTGGTCAGCGACGACAAATTTCCCACCTGTTACCAAGCCCGAAATGTACTTTTCTCCGACCAAAATGCGAAAAACAAATATAAACCTCGAAAAAACACTGGCCAGTGCTACATGTTTCGTTTCAAATGCTCCAAATATATTCAGTTATTTTTCGAAAAATATACGTTTAAATATGAATACTACAACATATAACTTGTCCTTAAACAAAACAATTTAGAAAAAAATACCTTAAACGATAGTTTAAGCTAAGCATGATTCCTGGGATTAATTCGGTCAAATAGTTTTTTATAAGTATTGTAATGAATCGGCAACTGAAATTTGTAGTTGTCTGTCAAAAGGCATTTTTCAAGCATGTAAAACGAACAGGAAAATAAATAATTTTACTTAGTAATAAGTTCACCTTCTGTATTGTCTTGTTGAGGACTAAAGTAACAAATGCAACTGTTCTCAAATGCACTTCGCAACTGGAATTTTATTAGAATTTATTATAACCAATTAACCATGAACCATTAATTTAAATAAAAATAATAAACACGTTATTTACCGTTTAGATCGCGGCCCGTAGTAAAAAATATTTTCCCTCGGCCTCAGGAGCGTCCCTCGGCCTTTGGCCTCGGGCCACTTCTGAGACCTTGGGAGAATATTTTTTTCAGTACAGACCTCCCAGCCCAACCTCGTAACGAGGTTGCTCCCAGCCGCGGTAAATAATCAGAAATACTATACGTATATCATAAGCCTGGCCGGATCTTTGTTTTACTGATTGGCTGGCTAGCTTAATCAGGGTGAGCCAAATTGGGCCAAAGTCATGCCCAGACCTACAGTGAAAACACAACTTTATGACATTTTCTAGCTGTGTGAGTTCTATAAAGGACGAGGTGAATTTCATGATGCTGTCTTGGTATCTCTTGCAACAAAAGATCTTTGTATCAACGAGAAAAAGAGTAAAGACGTCAAAGGCTCAGGTGACTTAAGGCGTAATGATATGAAGGAGAATGAATCCAACGAAGTACCTCATGAAAGAAAAAATAAGTAAGTATTCTCCTATATATTTTTGCAGAAGTTTATCATTTATCAATGTTAATAAAATGACAACAAGAATACTTGTTGACACTGTTGACGTTTCTGTAAGAAAGTACGTTTGGGATCGTCCATAATTATCAACGTTTTTACAAACGTAACCCCGACCCTCTACGTCCTCTCAGAGCATATTCTTGTTTATAATCAACATTTTGAAAAGTGTATATCATTCATTAACCCCCTCCCCCCAGCGTGTACGGTTTGTGCGCTTTTGAAAATGTTGATAATTATGAATGTTCCCTCAACCAAATTAATTTTGTTCCTGAAAATTTTGTTCCAAACTCTTCGAAATATGTTTACACTTCACATGTATTTGATCGTATTTGAAAAAAATCAATTTCCCCAATATACGCCTACTGTTTTTGGTCACACAATTTCGACCAATCAGATTGCTGGAAAAACAAGAACCACAAATCCCCGCGACTAATTTCTACTGAATTAGCCGCGGGGATTGTTGAGCAACCAGGAAATAGAATAATGTTTGAATGCATACTATATTATTTATGTTTTTACTTGTGGCTTTCTAGACTGTTAATGGAATCATCGTCAATGTTAGCTGATTGGTATTTTGAAAACAGTCAGCCAGTCACTGCAGCCTGCTGTCATCTCGCAGTCAATGATGTTCAGGTCGGTACAAACATATATTTATCCATGCGTGTAAGACTATAGTGCTTTCTTCAAGCTTTTTTAAACTAGCCTTTGATCGGAATAACCGAAGACTTCAGTATCAGCTCTCTGAGGTTCTTGGGGGAGCACAAACCAATAGTGTTGATACATCAAATTTTCTGCTTTTATTATAAATATTGTGTTGTCCATGTCCGTAGTTTTAAAGCTTTTATTTTCAAAATGTTGAAAAATCAATAACTATAGATTTTGTGTATACTAACCTGTCTTACAACGCGTAAAACTGTTTTCGCACTCGCATGCATTGGTATACTGGCACTTTCATCACTCAAATGTTTGATTGGCTAGTTTATCTTTATTATATATGCATTTTACTGCGTATATGACTATATACTACCATATACTATGTCAGCCAATTAACACTATGGTCAAAATTTAGTATAATGAAATAAGGAACTTACCTAGTTTGAATTCTTTCAAGAACTATATCAGAATTGAAGACCTTACAGAATTTATTTATAACAATAATAACTGTTGCGACTGGTGTGACTCATAATTTTATTGTTTATAAATTATCATACTTATATAGTATTATTTATTAGATATTTTTTTACTTAGAATTTTTGATATAGGTTTTATCTTATATATAGTTATTAGCCTAAAATGTCCCCAACTAGTTTTTTAAAGCTGAATATACATTGACACTTAAATAAAGTCATTATTATTATTATGGTTGTAGTACAAAACCACAATGTACGCGTGATGGTTCACGTCACAGTCAACTGCTTATATTTATATAGAATGCATTATGTAAGCTGCTTCGTGGAAATGAGCTGGAGTTGGCTTTCACTTTAGCTCGCGTTCTCAATAATGATGGAGAACTCTTACAAATGGCAGCGTCCTATTTGTCAAGAAGATGCGAGAAGCTTGGAAGATGGTAATCTCAAATATTTTTTTTGTACAGGTTAAACAATAGATAGCTTAAGGTCTATACGACGTCGACGTCAGCTAGGACGTCAGGGCTATGCAGAGGACTGGGACTAGGACGTCGTCCTAAAAAATAAACTTCCACTTAAGATTCACAACGTAGACATTTAAACTATAAATATTTACATCCTTTTGAAAATGAATTTAAAAGAGACGTGCGAACTATTACCGTTTGTTATGTTCTTGTATTTACGACGGTAAAACTCTTGTTGTGAGGTTGTCGACGTTTGGGTGGACGACGAGCAAATAGAGAGAGACACATGCATACTTCAAAAACTATTACCAATTTACTTCGCTTGCCGCCCTAAATATTTGACGTCGTAGATAATGAGCTATCGACTTATTTAGGACGACGTCCTAGTCCCAGTCCTCTGCTTAGCCCTACGTCGTAGATCTTAAGCTATCTGATAGCTCATTATCTACGACGTTAAATATTTAGGGCGGCAAGTGTAAGTAAATTGGTAATAGTTTTTGAAGTGTGCATGTGTCTCTCTCAATTTGCTCCTCGTCCACCAAACGTCGACAACCTCACAACAAGAGTTTTACCGTCGTAAATACAAGAGCATAACAAACGGTAATAGTTCGCACGTCTCTTTTAAATTCATTTTCAAAAGGATGTAAATATTCATAGTTTAAATGTCTATGTTGTGAATCTTAAGTAGAAATTTATTTATTTAGGACGACGTCCTAGTCCCAGTCCTCTGCATAACCCTTTCAAATCCTTTCAAAAAAGCATGCAGCCACACAAGCGAGGGTCATTTCAAAAAGTTTCAGACCAATGGACCATTTGCATTATAGACTAAATTTTGATCTAGACAAAAATTTCTTGAAAGAGCATCACAAAATTAGTAATATTCCAAAGTTTCGTTGCGAAATGTTGTAAAATGCGGATAATATAGCCTTGCGAAGTTTGCCGTTTTTCAGTCATTTTGTATTACGCACGGGAAATTGAAAGCCCAATCGGGTGTTGGGGCATCAATTTCCGTTTGTAATACAAAACGACTGAAAATTGCAAATTTCGCAAGGCTATATTATCCGCATTTTACAACATTTCGCAACGAAACTTTGTAATATTACTAATTTTGTGATGCTCTTTCAAGAAATTTTTGTCTAGATCAAAATTTAGTCTATAATGCAAATGGTCCATTCAAATTTACGTATATGGGTATGAGAAATACATGCATGCTAATATGTAAGTATGAGTTGCACACTTATGTATGCTATTAATCGTTTGGAGACAAAATTAAGAATTTTAAGTTTTTGTCAGACTGAGTATAGTTTTAAGCTTGGACTGAAGGTAAAAACTCTAAAATCTCAGGCGTTTTACTAAAATGTTCGGAACTCCTGAAAAAGTTAACAAAATAGATTTATATTTATTATTAAAAATATCATCTCATTTGGCCAGGGATTTATCCATTGATTTGTTGAATCTTGCGGGTGGTTGTCAAGATGAGTTGTGGATGTTGTGTGCTCGTTGTTCTGGTTCAACATCTGTTATCGAGAAAGTTCATCAAATGGTATAATTAACATTTCTATATAGCGCATGTGGATATGATCAAATGCCCTTTAAATCGAGTATGACGCTTACCTGTATACACTTAGCCTGAGCTATTTTATCTTTTACAACAATTGTGATATTACTTTCTAAACTGTGTTTATTCGGAGCACTTAACTGACTCTTTTTCGCATGAGTCCGTAGCGGGAGTCGAACCCACGAACTCAGAGGTTGCTTGCTCTTTCATGACGACTGCGCCACCGAAGTCCCTGATTCCATAGTAATTCCATATTACAGTATTATACCACAAGATTGATGACGAATCGCTTGTAAAAACGCGGACAAATACTTGCTTGAGTTACACTTCTGCTGTACCTTCTTATTCTGTGATTATACTATTGCTTCATAAAGTACAAAAACTTAATTATAGCACTCCCGTGAGAGGAGTGTTATAATTGAATACAAAAGCTTATTCATGCAGTTATTGAATCGTGGGATATTTATACTTAGTATTTATACGGCTTAGTAATACTAAATCCTTCAAAAAATAATTAAATAGAGATGTATATGGACACGTCAGACAGCCAATCTGAACGAAAGAATCTGATTTTACGATAAAAATTTTAAACTTTTGTCAACCTTTTCTCATACGTCAGACACTCTTTGTTTTTCAACAAGTACGATTTACTAAAAAACAGTCGAAGGAACAATTTAGGCCCGTTTCTTAGGGTTAAGTATTTCTAGATCAGTGGCCACTGTAGACGTTATCAATGTTTCAGTCATGTAAAATGTCACGTGTTATACATGCTTTCTAAACTGTAATTGCATTCATGTTTAGGCTGCTATTCCTTCGCTCAGTGAATGTTTCCAGAAAGCTGAACAATTATTAGCAGATCATGAATATCTTGATGCTTTAAAATATTATCTTGTGTCATCAACCCCAGAAATAGCCTTAGATATTGGCTTGAATATGATAAGAGGTCAGTATTAACTACATGTCTTGTACTTTACGTGAATAAACAATACAGCGGCATCACTGTAGTGTTTGAACTGACAAACACTTAAGTGTTAAGTGTAGCATGTTAAGTATATTTTGCTGAAAATAGCATTGTTAGGAGTTGATGAAAAGAAGTTAAAGAACACGGCAATATTCGCCCATATCAAAGATGAATGTGACTTCATAAGACCAGGAGTGTATTTTAGGAAGCGGGTGGAAGTCGCGTCCCCCACCCTCTTGGTATACTATGGAGAAAGGAAATCGCTTTCGCCCCCCCCCCTCTCTGAGCTCCTTAAATTAAGTATATCTTATGAAAGAAATTTGAAATGATATTTGAAAACATTTTACCATCTCTTCACATCTTGCTTACATTTTGAATTATGACAAAATCTTCTGAATACGACTGCGTGCAGTTCGCCATCTTGTTTCTATTTTGACATGATTAAATAGGTAATTGGGAAATGATTGTAACAATTAAACCTTCATAATTATATAATATCTTGCTGGAAGTTCCATCAAATAAGTTTCATCATTTATATTTTCTCAAAACTCTTGTGTGTCCATTCTCTCAAGTGTCTTTCGACTTTCAGACATAATGTTGAAAGAATACTGGGATCTTGAAAATGTTTGTGGTATTGTGAAGCTGTTGACTTGCGTTAGGACTGAAAAACTACAAAGTTCAAAAATGTCCAGGTATGTATGTTTCAAAAATATGAAAGATCTGGAGAGAAACGTGAAGTAGAAACGAAAGAAGTGTATAGAAAGCAATTTTAATATGGTAAGAACGGTAGGAAGAAAAGGGCAATGAAATAAGGAGAAATAAAACAGAGATTATATGCATGGCTTTTGTTAACGTAATTGAATTAACCTGATCGTTGTGTGTAAACGTACCTTTATTCGAGCATTTACTGTAAGTTGCTTGCGGTTTTAAGAATTAGTTGATGCTCAAGTAATTAGCATATGTTTTTTCATAGCTACAGTATTAACAGTATTAATGTAAATATTTTAAGAAATGTTTATAGTTTGTAACGGGGGAGTGCCTCGCATGGGACTTTGAGTCCCGTTCGCACTCTTACCGCTTGGACACGGTCCAATAAATTGATTTAAATAACCTATATATGGCCATTGATGCATCAAACACTATATAATAATAGTTTAATGCAAAGTTTTAATGCCAAGATTTATCATAATTCAAACACCTGTTTAAGTGGCACTTAATATTAATGCATATAAAATATCATTGCAGGCAAAGACACGAACTACTTTTACTCAGTGCTTATATTGGAGCATTAGTGGCAATGCAAAGAAAATATATACCAATTGTGATGTTGCTTTTCAACCATGCAAGGTGTGTGTTGAGATCTACAAGATTTAGATTAAAAATCATTAAAACATGTGAAACTAAATAGCAGTATTTCCAGAATTATGAATTATGTTATTTTGTATTAAGTTCTTTGTATGTTTGCATGGTGATAAAATATAATAGGTTTTGTTTGTGGAAACACCACGTAAATTTATTACTGCAAAGCTTTCGATCCGTAAGCCCGGATCTTCATCAGTGCATGGACATATTATTAGCACTGATGAAGATCCGGGCTTACGGATCGAAAGCTTTGCAGTAATAAATTTACGTGGTGTTTCCACAAACAAAACCTATTTATTTTGTATTGTTTGACAAAATGTCATATTATAGAGAGCTTCATATAGATATCATCATGCGTGACCAGGAGTACATGATATAATTACTCGTCACCATGCAGTTGCTAGACCTGTAGACCATATGTAGGCGTACCCATAGAACATTGCGCAAGTTATGCCGAGCTCATTTGAATGTTGAAGGCCCAGGTACAAGATCGTCATTAGGAAGCTGAAGCAAACGACGTTTGTGACAACATGGGCATAATTTAACCGTTAATCAAGACCGCCAGTCAATGTAGTTCACGTGATTTCAAACAAAAACGGCTATCTGCATCTATAACGGCACGATTGACTTCCAGTTGGGTTCGTAAATAAAAAATGTCCCATGCCTAAGCTCTCTTTTTGCGCGGCAGTTACGTCTGGCATGTCACATTTTCCTGATGTCACTTCCTCAACGACTCCTAATCTCGTACTCGTGCTCGTAGTCATATCACATGCAGGTTATATCTATCTAAAGTTTTACAAACTTTATACAAGTATTGTTTCAACAAAGTTGAGGAAAAGTTGCAAAAACTAAACTAAATTATTTAATTATAATTGCTCTGATTTTGATCCAGATTTTTGATAAATAAGGAGAAAGTTAACCTTCCTGTTACTGGAGTTCAGATTGAAAAGGAAAGTAAAGCATGGCTGTGGCATTCGTATTCGTAGTAAGTTAAAGCATTCAGTTTCAAGTGTAGATTGGTGACTATGAATTACAACATCCGGACTATATTATTCCTGTTCTTTATAGCATTGAGCCTGAGAGCTCCAGAGATACAGAAGAAATAAAGAAGACCTGGAGTGATATAAACAGACGAATACGTAAGAATGTGTTACGGCATACATTGTCCACCTATATTTGCAATGGGTAGACATCCCTGCAGTGGGGACACTGGGGGGACCGAAGGGGGCCGACCCCATTCCTTTAATTAAAATATGCTGATCAGGTCTCAATATTATTTGTTGCCTGCGAGCAAAATTCACAACGTTGTAATGTGCCTGCAAAAATGCATCGTATTTTAGGTTTTTAGAGCTATATATTTTTTAAATGTCAAGATTTTAAAGAAATTTTAAATGTCCTTGTACAAATTCAAAAGTTGGCTGCGAGCGGCGTGCATTGTACTGTTGCCTGATGCTGATTGCCTATATTCGCATTCCCAATATTTTGTGAAATGTCCGCCATTGAGACAGCCAATACGCAAATGTAATAAATGATGTCATTTCTCTCTAGGTGTTGGTCAAAGTAAACTTGAAGAAGGAGTAGACATGGTGGTTGGTTCACATCTCCCAAACAATTCAAATACAAAACCTTCCGTCCTAACTGGAGAAAGAATTAAGGTGGAAGTTTTTGTTTTATATCCAATTATATATCCATCTGATTGACTGGAGTGAAAATACTGATCAATATACTATTACAGACAATGATTTATTGTTTTAAAGATCCAATCAGGAATTATTTTCCCAATAGTTGTATAGTCTATCTTGTATAAAAATTTGGAGAAGTTATTGGCTGCAGGTCATCATATTTATGTCAGTTACTTCTGGTTAATCAAATGGGAGACGAATTCAGGACGCCTAATATGTTTTGCTGTGAAGCCACATGCAGTGATACAACTTCCGATATAATGATATTATTTCATTACATTTTTTACTAATTTTATTAATTTACTAATTTTGCTTTTATTTGAAACGAGCTGCATTATTCTTACTTATATATATCGTTTGAAGATATACAATATCTACTCATTTATGCTGACTAGTGCAGCGATAATTAGAACATACGTTGAAAATTGTTTTGTCTTTCTGGCACTCTTCAAATTTCCTGTCTTTGCAAGGGATATTAATATCTAATTAATAACGAACCGCTATACTATATAAGTAACGTACTTGCGGGCTCATGTGCAGTATCCAATGCCCAGTGAACTGCACTTCAGCCATGCATGAACTCTGCAAGTGGCGTTTGTGAGACTGTTTGTATATAGAAACGTTTTAGTATATAGAAGTTACATTTTTCTCAGGGGAAATTTTGATTTGCTATGATCAGTGTCCAAAAGACAAAACGTAAAATTTTTTGTTGTGCCTCTTAAAATTACTTTGTTTATTTTCTAGTTTATAGAGTTATATAGCTACCTTTTTAAATGCGGTTGAGAAACATAAAATAATAGCATAAAAAATTGTCAATCAAAATACAATCATTAAGTTCTATTTAAAACATGCACGTGTAGCACCAGGGCAGCAAGTTCGATTCCTGCCATGGCCATGGACCTACAGTTGCATTTTTCACATGCAGCTGTTCCTGGTTAGGACTTTTGTTCTTTTATAAACTTCTTTGCATGCAGCTGCACTTGCAGCATAAATTGCTTCTTTTAGACCCCCATGACAGTCGGACAAAGCTTTCTTTGACATTATTTGTTATATATGCATGCATGCAGCGACTGACCAACACTTCTCAAACACTTCAAAAATGAACATGAGTCATTGACATAATAAACAATTATTGGATGAGATTTTTTATATCCGGAATTATCAAAGGTCATGCAAGTAACTAAGTGTTATCAGCCGAATACTGAGGCTAAAGTAGTACATACTGGGACGTTTTTCAAAGAAATCTAACATTTTTATTATACATTGCGTTCATTAATTTAAGTGAACGTTTTAAGGTGACCATGCATGGCATGATGTTCTGTCTTGATTGCGTGATTGCCATAATTAACTGCTAGAGGGCTTCAATGCTTGTGTAATTTAATGTGAAACGTTGTTATGAAACGGAAAGGGACCGTATATGGTCCACAGAAGTGCTTTTATGAAAACAGACCTTTTTCTCTATTATAATTTGTCATGCAATTCATCATAAAATGGCACTATAATATGAAAATGAAATCTATACACCCGTCTTCTGTCATGTCCATTGTTCAGACCACACATGTATTCTTGATAAATTGCCTAAAATGTTAATGTTATTTTTAGGGTCCAATGTTTATTTTAGAGGATGGTGAATCGGTGATGTCGCTGAACAATGCGATCATGTGGGCCAAGGTCAATCCATTCTCGCCGCTTGCTACTGGTGCAAGAATAAACCCGTATTAGAACTAAGTAAAATAATTTAAATTATTGCATCTAAAATTAATTTATTTATTAAATGTAAATATATTAAAGTAAATATTCCTAGTTTAAGTTAGGTGTACTTGTATGTAGTATAGTCATTTTAAATATTAGTTAAAATATGAACATGTTCATTACGGGCATTGGTAATAGGCTATGTCGCAGTAAAATATAAGAGGCATTTTTTTCTTGCAACGCAATATCTGATCTACAGCCATGTTAATACGTAAGAGAAAAAATCAGTGCAAGTGGGCCCATGTTTTGCATTTGTCTGCAAGTATTAATCCAATGCCATTATTAATAATCGGAAAACAAGGCCCAAACAGGCCCAAGGCCGATTTACACTACACAACTTTTGCCTAAAACTGTCGCATGCAACCTGCTTACAATTTCAGTTGCACTGTGCAAATCAAGCACACAACTCACCTATACTGACAGTCTGCATGTAGTTATAAGCAGGTTGCATGCGACAATTTTATGAAATGTTGTGTAGTGTAAATCGACCTTTAAGATGGGGTCTTATGCAACAAACAATAATAATGATAACAATAATACTAATTTTAGTTGAGTGTCAGCTTAAATAGCAGTTACCATGCATTTATGCCCGGAAATCTAAACCCGCGGAAAGGAGGGACCATTCACAGTCCATATATAAATTATGGTACTCCTAATGCATGGTGGTAGTCATTATAAACTTGCAATTTTGCTGCGAATTTAGTGCGATTGATTTCTTCTGATGTGGTGGATGAGTTGGGAACACTATATGCATGTTTAGATGAGGGTAGCCTGCGTAGCAGACGGGTTTTTTTTTGGGGGGGGGAGCGCTTGCGGGCGGGAAAACTTGCGGGCGGCTTGACATTAGGCAAGTAAATATAATTTTAAAATATAAAATTCGTTACAAATTTTACTGTATAGTATATTGTACAATTATATATTTACTATTATACTGACACTAATACGACTCTGTGAATACGAGAGCCTTAACCACCCATAGTTAATATAGACAGCCACCCAGATATATAGACCCACCCAGATATCGATTTCATGTCAATTTTGAATTAACTTATTAAAATGGGCGGCACTCACTCTCCTCCGCAGAGGCTTTCTATATGAATCTTAAAGCATAGTTAATAGAATAGATGGTTTGGAAACTCGTTAGAATAACAAATTTACAATATAACTCATTATCTATGTTAGTCAACGTTTATTTATAAATCTGGTCGTTCACCGTCACGTGCCTATTTTATTTTTGCCCAACTAACCAATAGCAATGTCTTAGGAAAGTTACCTATCCGTGACTCGAACAATAGGATAAATTGAAAATTGCTATTGGTGGATTTGGCAAGAACACAATACACATGTGACAGTGAGCGACCATGTTTATGAATAAACGTTGACTAACATAGTAATGAGTTATGTTGTTATTCTAATGAGTTTCCAAACCATCTAAGGGAGGTTTTGGCCAGCTTTTTATAAGTCTTTAACGAAGTTCTTTTCATTAGTCTTACACGAAGTCTTTCGCTAGCATGTTCATTACACGGCTAAAAACGATTAGGTTGTTGCTGAGTTGATGAAACCAGGATTGAACAATGTTTTGCTGCCCACATTGTTCACAGTTGTCAACAATAATTGAACAATGTTTGGCTGCCCACTAGAGGTGTGCGTCGGATTGGTAGCGTCGGATCGGATTGGACGTTTATAATCCGGTAGTTGGCTCACTTGGCTGGTGTTTGGAGTCTTTGGAATCCGATCCGAAACTGTCCGATTCGGGTTGCACGTTGCTACCGTTAGCACTATTTTCCATCCAAAGAGGTGTCAAATGGCTATGTAACTACCCCTACTCTAACCCCGATCCCTAACCGCAACCCTAATCCTAACCGAATTAATAAAAAAAGAAAAAAAGAAACGACTTTAGAAAATCGCTAGCGCGGTTTGCTGGATGGAAAATAGTGCTATTAAACCCACTAAGATGTGGGGTGAATCTCATGGTTGGGGCATGCCATGCCATGGGGTGAATGTACATCAGAAGACTAGTAAATTACAAGTGTAAAAGGGACTTAATTTAACTAACTGAACATTACTAAGTACTATAAATAAGTCAGCCTCCAACCTGAGCCAAAAGTGTATTAAATCGGATTAACTAACATGGCAATGTCAATGTAGAATATTAAGCAGAATCAAATATAATGGCTTAATTAGGCATCAATAAATCGTATTTGTTTTGCAGCATTTTGAAGGCGCCATTTTGCTTCATTCGTAATAGTTTTGCAAACAAAGACAAGAAAAGTATTAATAACAATTTGAATTTGAATATGTCAAAGTGTAATAAACTGCTCTATGGTAAGCAACAGGATATCTCTTTGTTATTTATATATATACATTTGTATGGTGTAATACCACGCATTCTCCACTCCAACTGTGCCCTTAAATTTCGTCTTTATTTTGACGCGCGAACCGCAGTAATTATTGTTCGTATTTCGTAAACAGATGACAGCAGTGTTCTTAGAGTATTTTTCAGGAAACGAACTAGGAACAAGAAGCGCTTAATAACAATATTAAGCTAGTTTTCTGGAGTGGGAGAATCATGTTCAAAGGCCGCGACCGGAAGAAAGGCCCTTCAGGGGTCAAGCGCTACCAATTTTGTCTGACACTTGATACGTTGTTCCTTGCTTGTAGGACAACTGGCACGACATTCATAGAGGCCAAGATTCATTGAAATGAATGCACTGTTACATATCTATATGTGTAAAGTAAATTGTAATTGGTCAAAATACAAGCAGTGTGATGAGTTAGTCAACCCCCTCAAGCTAGTCTTTGTTGTAATTAAAATTATTCTTCTATTTCCTGTCCTACAGTGATCACGTGATCAGTTAAAACATTATGCATTGTGCTTCAATGACAAGCGTTGCTGCGATTAAAAATATTTGCAATTTTAACCGCGTTTAGCAAGAGATTTTGAAATTTTGGTGGTACTTATACTCGAAATACTGTGGGACTGTCAATTGGAATGCTTTTAAACAAAGACAATGTAATTTGACGGGTATTTTAATGCTCAAATTTTCAACACAACAATTTAACATGTCGTGTCTTTTGTGTAAATATTAATCACTTGGTTGCCAGTTGCAGTGTTGTGCTGACAAGCCGCGCTTGTTCTGTCTATATCCTTTTCTTGGTGGTTTACAACTCTTTGAATGAATGTTTAAGGGTGCATGGGGTATTTTGATTTATTCTACGTTTGTGTATAATTGACAACAACAACATTCAGTGATGCGAAATTTGAAGTTGCTTCGAAACAAGATTGCTGCCTGTTGGGTGGTTATTATATCACTGCATTTGATCGACGTTTCAACGGCAAGAAGAGCGTTCTATATTTACGAAGGAAAAGCTCCTGGTGAACTTGTTGGTAATCTTAACACGAGTATTTCAATTGTTATCCCAAAAGAAACGAAGTTTCGTTTTGATTTCAGTACTGGAGTTATAAAGTCTAATGCAGCTTTAGATAGAGAAGTAAAACCCTTCTATAATTATACTGTAGTAACACAAACAGGATCTACTATCCAAGTGGATATAGAAGTAAAAGATATTAACGATGAATTCCCTACGTTTTCAACTCTCAATAAAACAGTTGACATTTCAGAGGCATATGATGTTGGTCATATTTATAACCCTGACTTGCGAGTGACTGACAAAGATGTAGGTGTCAATAGTATACACAATGACAGTGTAAGAATTGTATCTGGAAATGTGGGTAATGTATTTAAGATTAACCTCAAGAAACAGCACAGTTTCTATGCAGTTTTTCTTGAAATTGCCAAGAAACTCAATTGGAGTGCTGTACATAAATACAATTTAAACCTTTCAGCCTCAGATAGTGGGACCCCAAGGAAAACAAGTTATATGGCGTTAACTGTTATTGTTCAGGACTATAATAATTGTCATCCTCAGTTTTCAAGACAAACTTATGTTGCTGACATCTCAGAAAGTGTTAAGCCAGGGACTAATGTTCTGAATATAACAACATCTGATTGCGATGGTGGGAAAAATGCTGAAGTCACATACAAGATGAATTATAATTCATATTATGATAAAGATCGGTACTTTAGCATAAGGCAAGAGAACCGCATTGGATACATTGAAACAAACCTGGAGTTGAACTATGAAAAAACAAAGATCTACAGATTACAGATCATTGCAACTGATAAAGGGACCAAATCAAAACAGAGTTCAGCAGATGTAACTGTTTTTGTTCGGGATGAAAATGACAATAGTCCTGAAATTGGTGACTTTCAGTTCTATCCCATTAATGAAGATGCTAAAGTGAACTCTCATGTGGCGAAAATTGAAATTCATGACAAAGATTCTGGGGAAAATGGTAAACTAAATGTAAGTTTGGATCCGATGAGTGTATTTTCAATATCTAAAATTCCACAAGATGCTTACTATGTGTATTTGAAAACAACATTGGATCATGAGAACAGAAATACCTACTATATTATCGTGACTGCAACAGATAATGGCAAACCACCTCGAACATCTAAGAAAGCTGAAACACTACTTGTTGGTGATGTGAACGACAATCCTCCGAAATTTGACCAAAATGTCTACACTGGTGATGTCTTGGAGTCCGAAATGCCTGGCACTTCTATTCTCAATGTTACTGCTACAGATAAAGATTATGCTTTGAATATAACATACCATATTTTGTCAACTAATACATCATGGTTTGGCATTAATTCAGCATCTGGTGTTATTTATGTTGCCTCTTTCATTGACCGGGAACAGTCTGATAAAGCTTTTCTTGTTATCCAAGCATTTGATGGTAAGTTTACAGCGAACTGTACAGTTGTTTTCAGAATTATTGATTCAAATGATAATGCTCCACTGTTTTCAAAACCACATTACATAATGACGGTGCTTGAAAACTCGTCACCTGGAATGCTTGTGGGTAAAGTCGATGCATCAGATGTTGATCTTACTTCAAAGGGGCACATCTTATTTGCTCTTGGTTCTCATACTAGTACGAACAATGTATTTACAATCAACAACACTACTGGAAATATAACTACAATTAAAGAACTAGATCGAGAAAACACTGATATGTACAATTTTAGTGTTTTTGCACGTGATGAGGGTGGTTTACAGAGTAAAGCAATGGTAACAGTTATAGTGGATGATGTAAATGATAACCGACCATTTTTTAAAAATAACTTTTACAATTACACTGTTTATGAAAATATTTCTATTGGTACTGATTTGGTTAAAATTGAAGCAGAGGATTATGATATTGGCTGGAATGCTCAAATCTCTTACGAAATCATTTCGGGAAATGATGATGGTACATTTGATCTGGATAAAAGTAATGGTCAGATTAGTCTACACAAAGCATTGGACAGAGAAAAGGTGGATAGGTATGTTCTCAATTTCCGTGCTATAGATAATGGTGGTTTAACATCACACAAGCTTGCAACTGTTCAAATTCTAGTCAAAGATGTAAATGATGACCCCCCTGTATTCCAGAAAGACAAGTATAGTTTTTATGTTAAGGAGAACGGTAGTATATCAGTTTTTGTTGGTACTGTGTTGGCAAACAGCTATGATCAAGGGTCTGGTGGGATAATTAGTTATTCTATTAAGACTTTGGATTCTCAGCAACATTTTTATATAAATGATTCTGGTGCAATATTTACGAAGGCTAAACTAGATCATGAAGTTCAATCTAAGTATGAGTTATTGGTAGAAGCACAAGATCATGGTAATCCTGCTTTGTTTGGTTATGTCAATGCATCTGTAACTGTTATTGATATTAATGACAATTTTCCAGTTTGGATAGATTACAGTCATTGCATTGAACTTGATGAAAATCATCCTGTTGGTGATAAAGTCCATGTTTTCAATGCTTTTGATAAAGATAGTGGCTTAAACGGTAAAGTCACATACAGTATTGTATCTGGACCAGACTCAGTGTTTAACCTTAATTCAGCAACAGGCTATTTATTGTTGAATATGCCTGTTGATTTTGAGCAAGTACAGTTGTATCAGTTGACTGTGAATGCATCAGACTCTGGAAAACCAGTCTTGTGGTCATTGTTACATGTTAATATTTGTGTTATTGATGTTAATGACAATGTTCCAGTTTTACATAATTCAAGTGTCAGTGTAAATGAAGATCTCCCTGTCAATGCGCTGATTTATACTTTTCATGCTGTGGATAAAGACAGTGGGAAAAATGGTAAAGTATGGTATAAATTTAGTGACAGTATTCCACCAAGACATTTTGAGCTGAGCCAGGATGGTAATCTAACACTTAAATCACCATTGGATAGAGAGACACAAGTTGAACATGAAGTGTGTATTATTGCTGGAGATCTTGGCACTCCAATCAGAACATCAACACCTGCAAAACTAACAATTTATGTCCAAGATGTGAATGATGAAATACCTGTATTTACAAAGAAGTTATCATTTTTGACAACAGAAAATAAAGTTGCACTTATTGGGAAGGTTGAAGCAAATGATCGCGATCTTGGTAAAAATTCGGAAATTGAATATAGCTTGGTTAACTCCACTGACAATTTTGAAATTGATTCTGGAACTGGCGAACTTCGTAACATTGTTGAACTTGATAGAGAAAAATTTCCAATCTACCGGGTACAGGTGCAAGCTTCAGACAAGGGAGACCCACCGAAAAGTAGCAGAGTAACTGTTAATGTTCATGTCCAGGACATAAATGACAACCCTCCAATTTTTACCCAATCCCCATACCGTGTCAGCATTCCAGAAAATGTAGTGAAAGGAACAAAAGTAGCACAAGTTATAGCTCTGGATAAGGATGAAGGAAAAAATGGTGAGGTCAGCTATTACCATAATACTGGAAATACTCAAGGTGGTGTAGAGGTGTTTCAAATCAACAAGACAACAGGATTTATCTATATTGTTGCATCTCTTGACAGAGAAATCAAGGAGTTATTTGTTTTGAGTGTAGTAGCAAAAGATAAAGGTAGTCCTCTTAAAGAGTCTGTATGTCAGGTGCTTATTGCTGTTCTTGATGTAAATGACCACAAACCAGAATTTAAGGTAAAAAATGACACAATCTATATATCAGAAAGAACAGCTATTGGTTCCATTGTGTATTGGGCCAATGCAACAGATCAAGATAAAGATGAGAATGGGAATATAACATATTCCCTTGTGAAAGTATCTGGAGAACAAATCTTCAGGATAAATGCAAAAACTGGGGCAGTCATTCTGAACAAAACGCTTGATTATGAAGATACCAAACAGTACAGTCTTCAGATTAAAGCTTCCGATAAAGCTAAAGAAAATCCCAAGCAAAATATTCTTAGACTGTATATCAATATTCTTGACTCAAATGATAATGGCCCTATATTTGATGAAAATCCAATTTTCACATATGTCCTTGAAGGTGTGGCACGGGGGAAAAAAGTTCATAAACCTATTCTTGCTCGTGACAAAGATTCAGGAATAAATAGCAGGATTGTGTACTCTATTGAAAGTCAGTCACCTAAGGCTGCTTTTAAAATTGATCCATTTAAAGCCCAGTTAAGTACAGATGTGGAAATAGATAGGGAAGATGTTAGCGAATATAACCTAGTTGTTAAAGCTGTGGACCAGGCTGGAGAAGTTTCAGAACAAAAATCCAACACAGTCACTGTGATAATACTTGTATCGGACGTTAATGACTGTCATCCCGTTTTTACTTCTCGAAATAAGTCATTTATAATGGAAGATGAACCAGTAAACTTTACAGTTTTCTATTTCACAGCTGAAGATAAGGACTTAGGTCAAGCTGGCAATGTGACGTTTAGTTTGGTAGAAGGAAACGAACATGGGATATTTTATTTGGATCCTCATTGGGGCTCCTTAATCCTGTTGAAACGACTTGATCGGGAAAAGGTTGATTCTTATCAACTAAAGATTAAAGCTTCAGATCAAGGGTCTCCTCGCCCTTTATCTTCAACGATAACCTTTACACTTTCTGTGGAAGATGTAAACGATAATTTGCCACGGTTTTTGCATTACATTTACCGGGTGAATGTATCGGAAAATATAGACGTTGCTCATGTCTTGAAAGTTAAAGCTACAGATCTGGACAGTGGTCAGTTGACATATAGTCTGCCTCCTGGATTTGCTAATGATCAATTCATTATAAATGAATCAACTGGTCAAATAACAACAAACTCTCCTTTGGACCGAGAAAAGCGACAAGTGTATGAATTAACTGTATATGTACAAGATAAAGGTTATCCTTTGTACACTGACAGCACAACTGTGATAATCAATGTAACAGATAAAAATGACAACGTTCCTATTGTGTTACACGACTTTTATGAAGTTAAAGTACTTGAAAATAGTCCTGCTGGGTATGTTTGTTCAATAATCGCTCAGGATTTTGACACAGAAATGAACGCTCGGTTACAATACAGCATTGAAGAAGGGGATAATTTTAAATATTTTGAGATAGATAAAAATGCTGGTACATTATCAACAGTATCACCACTTGATCGTGAATCCAGTCCAGTGTATGATTTAATTATTAAAGTTGAAGACCAAGGCCGTCCTTCTCTTTCAATTAAAGTGAAGCTTTTAGTTATTGTCCTGGATGAGAATGACAACAATCCTAAATTTAGCCCAAGTGAAAGAAATATTCACCTACCAGGCGGTAGTCAACCAGGAACAGAAGTTGTAACTTTAATAGCTAATGATGACGACGACGACTCTAATACAGCAATAACGTATAGTTTTGCCAGTGAACAACAAATACCATTCGCTTTGGATTCCACAAGTGGTTTGATTTATACTTTGAACTATTTAAATGCCAGTGAAGTTGATACGTACACCTTTTCTGTAAATGCAAGTGATGGCAGTAAATCCGGAGTCCGTTTTGGATCAATTAAAGTAAACGTTTCTGTCGACCGTATCACAGGGATTCCTCTACGATTTACTAAAGTTTTGTACGAAGTAGATCTTAAGAGTCAAATTAAAGCTGGTATAGAAATTTTGCGACTCCAATTAAAGAATAAACATTTAAAGCCAGGTCATGTTGAATACATTCGCGAAGGTGGACAAAAAGTTTTAGCTGTTGGTCAAACCAGTGGAAATGTGAGTTTCACAGAAGACCCAAGGCCTGGCGCATACTTATTTAGTGTTAGAGCAACTTTAGTCCATGATCGAAGTATGACGGCGGTCTGTTTTGTGCTTGTTACGGTTCAACGTACTATCCGACGTCCAAGCTTTTCTCACTCATCCTATAGTGCAACGTTAAACGAGAACGATCTACCTGATACTCCTATACTCACACTAAAACCTTATACTTTGGGAAATGTATCCTATCAAATCGTTAATGGCAATGCATTTGACGCGTTTAAGATTGGTTCCAACGGCGAAGTAACTGTGAAGAAAGCTAACGCTTTGGACTACGAGAGGTCGCGTAGTTTTGAGTTAGACATTAAAGGTGATTGGGGAAACACGGTTACAAATATTGCATTCACGAAATTATACCTAACTCTGCGTAATCTCGACGATAAAGCTCCTGTATTTAGGCAGAAAGTATTCATATCAAGTATTCCAGAAACAGAAAGTAGTGTGACATCGGACAATCGATTTGTGACCAAGTTGCTTGCGTTTAATTTCGGCAACTCGCAAATGTCGTTTAGTATTGTGTCTGGTAACAAAGAAAGTGTTTTCTCGTTAGATTCATTTACTGGTGTATTATCCCTTCGAAAAGCTGTTGATCGCGAAGATAAAAACTTCTATAATTTAACAATCGGTGTTAGTGCTAGTCAGCTTTCTTCCCATTGTAGTGTACTTGTGTTTATTACAGACGTCAATGACAATTCACCACAACTACCTGGGAGTATTAACCTTACAATATTTGAGAACAGTCCTTTGGGGAGTCGCGTGGGACAGGTGAACGCTACGGACAAAGATGAATATTCAGTACTTACGTATAGTTTTGCCGGTAACACACAACGAAATGGACCTTTTGTTATTGATCTTCACACTGGAATTCTGCGTTTAGTTGATGTAGTTGATTTTGAGACTAAGCCGAATTTGTACACTGTGGATGTAATTGTCAGTGATCAGGTATATGTAGCGAACATAACGGTTTTTGTGACTGTATTGGATGAGAATGATCACAAGCCAGTGTTTGAGAAATCATCGTACAGTGTTAAACGTAAAGAACCTATTTTCGTAGACACCCAATTGGCTCGAATTAATGCAACGGATAATGATCAAAGAGACAATAAAAGAATTACGTACAACATCACCTTAAATGACGAGATAGGAATAAATCCATACAGTGGAATAGTTTTCACCAAAAAGGAAATCATGTATAGTAAGGATTTTATTGATCTTATTATCACTGCAACAGATCATGGTTCTCCCAAACTATCCTCTCAAGTCCCATTCCGTCTACAAATTTTATATGTGAACAATAAACCTGATTTGGGCACTGTTCCTTACGACGTAACGATATCGGAAGATATAGAAGTTGGGACTGAAGTAGTTAGAATAAAGCCTATAAATTCTGAGTCTTTAGCTGATAAGAAAAGAATTTCGTTTCAAATACTTAACGGAGATGAATTAAAAATGTTTCGAATCGAAGAACGGACTGGTACTATTCGCGTAAGAAGACAATTAGACTATGAAAATACAGACCTGTACAATCTGGATGTGATAGCCAAAGGTGGCAGCAAATCACATGTTTCTGATCGCATAAAAGTCCGTATTAAAATTGCCGATGTAAACGACAACGCACCGGTATTTCAGAAAAATATGTATTATGTGAATGATTCAATGTACGAGGAATCCATAACTGAGAATGTTACGCCGCCTCGTCTTGTGTTAATTGTACAGGCAACAGACAAGGACAAGGGACGTAACAAAGATATTAAATATTCAATCAGTTCTGGAAATAATGATGAATGGTTTAAAATGAAATCAAAGAATGAAAAAGGTGAATTGTGGTTGGTCAGTCCTATAGATCGTGATGTTATTCCAGTACATCGACTCTCTGTGAGAGCAACAGATCAAGGTAAATAATTGTTTGTTTCTACAATACACTGTTGTATATGGAACATGATGTTTCATGGCAGCATTAATATGACATGTAACACGGAATCGCAGGGCTACTACTGTATAGATATGTTAGTTATAGCTTTCGCCCGACGTTTACATTAACGTAAATCCCGGATAGCTGTGTCAACCATAGAGATTATAAAAGAATATAGTGGGCATTGCGGGAAAAATCGAGGGACAAATTGAAGTTTCATAATGGGGGCAAATATAACGCTCTCTGATTGGCTAAAATCTTGTTACCCGGATGTAAATTCTCATATATTCCTGGATGCAAAACAGCGATGTTTAGGAGGATCGGGAAGTTACGAAAATAACAACTTTGCAAATAATTTGGCAAACATTTGCAAAGAACCAGTTTTAGCATAGTTTAAAGTGCCTATATCAGGGTCAGGGAAATGATTTTTCCTGATAGTTTAGACAATTTTAGGGGCATTTGCAATATATTTGACAAGACGAAAATTTGATCTTCATGGACTTTTTGGGCCTCAAAGTTGCGGATTTTGGCAAATTTTTGTGTTTGACCGTGAGATACAATTAGTGGTAACTAGTTGTGTTGTGAGGCGGAAGTGACGTAGGAATGAGAAGACATGCTTTCAGAACAACAGGACATTTATAGTAAAACAGCAACATTGAACACTTTATCCTTTTTAAAAACACGAGAAAAGAATATTTTATCGTTTTTTTGTTTATTTCGCTGAACGTCCATGGTTCAGAGATGCCACATAGGTGTGTAGCATATGGATGCTCCAACGTTGCTAGCCAAAATGAAGGAATATCGCTGCACAATATTCCGTATGCGTCTATGCGAATGACGATCGGCCAGAGGCAATAAAGCGAAGGAAACGATAGGTTGGCTTTGTGAAACGAAAGAGACTGAACTTCGAACCAACAGCTTCATCGAAGATATGCTCAAGACATTTTATGGCCGAAGATTTTGTGAGACCATTCGCTGTTGGTTTGACGACTGAGAAACCGAAATTGAAACAGCTACTAAAGACAGACAACTTTGGTATCTGCGTGCATCCATGAGTGGCGATGAAATGAAACCTTTATCCGCAAGAGATCGCCGATATTCTGTAAGTAATGCATTTAGTAATTATGTTTTTACTATTGCCAGTCGTCAGTCCTTAATTTCGTTCAATGTGAATATGTTATATAAGAATGCATAATAAATCGTGCCATATATATTCATTAAAATTATATGTATTCATACCTAACAGGTAATAAATGTTAAGTGGTCAAGTACATTGCTAAAAGAGGAAGGTGAACCCTCCACCTCGACTGAACAAGGTGAACCCTCAACAATGGTTCAAGTTTATACTGACAAAGGTGAACCATCTACTTCAACATTGACTGATCAAGATGAACCCTCAACATGGCCTGGGCCTAGTGGTACAGAGGATACATTTGTCCAAGCAATTGACCAGGTTGCTAGTTGTAAACTATTGTATTTACTTAATATTATTTTATTTTAGACTAGCACATGTGAAACTGTTGAAGTTGCTTGTAAAAATTGCACAAAGCTGAAATAAGAGCTACTGCGATTGAAAACATGACATATGGTAAAAGGTGTGCAAATAGTGAATGCAATCATTAAAAAGTACTTTTAAAATGTTTTTTGGCAATATATACTGTACAAAGTGTTGTGTTTATTTAATTAAATGAATAATATTCTTAACTTTATTCTTATAGCATTTTTCCTAATAATGAAAACCTCATGATGGAACCGAAGTTTGTTGTCTTGCTCTCGCAAGGTTTGAACTATTCAAAGTTTGTGCAACATGCAAGAAGCCTGATGTGCTGGTAGAAATGAAAGAGTTTGGCACAATGGTTCAAGTTGAGATGACGTGCAACAACAAAATATGTCCAGGGGGAAATAAAGTCTGGAAAAGTCAATCATTGATGCCTGGCACTTTGGATTGTCCTCGTAATAAAAAATAATTACAAAAAAAATTGACATTACACTAATTTGCAAACTACATACTAGCTGATTAAATTATACAGATGTATTAATTTTTTATGCAATATTCAAATCCAGAGTGCCCCCCCCCCCCCCACAGGAACTTGCTCATTTTAT
>CACRXK020002328.1:0-44470 GCA_902702795.2 Paramuricea clavata | reverse complement strand
AGCCGCGACATCAACATATCGTCTCCACATATCTTCCAGCGAAAAGCTTAATTTCTCCGAGTGCTCCTGCCATGACAGCAACAATGACTCTGACAGTGTGTTCCGACGAACAAATAACCCAAGGAAAGGTTTATGATTACTTTGGCACTTCCAAAGTTTATTTTACAATTGCGAACTCGCACCCGGCACCTTTGGCAGTTTGGCTTTGCTGTGTCGGCCTCTTCTGGATATTTCATTTACGAATCACACCGCACACGAAAGAAAAATGCCGAATTATTAAATCAACAATATATCTTTCATTGGTGGTCTGTTAAAATATTTAATTGCTCGTCTTTCAGAAGACAATTTACAAAAAAAATTTACTTCACTCCTGGTTTCTTCATTTTGTTTAGTGCATAGTCGTATACTTCATATTATCTAATTGAAATGGATCCAAACCAAAACAAAAGCTGTAAACAAAGCCCGCACATGCGCAGAATGGACTGTAACCCAGCTTTAAAATAGATATCTAATAGACACTTCCCGAATTTGCTTGAGTGCACACGAAACAATAGCTTGGAATCGAGGCGGACAATGTAATCATTGTAAATAACATTGTCCGCCTCGATTCCAAGCTATTGTTTCGTGTGCACTCAAGCAAATTCGGGAAGTGTCTATTTGACTAATCTAGCAAGAATGCAATTACATTCGTACATGAAGTACTGTAACCCCCGCGGTAGTAACTTGCGGGCTCGGAAGTGATTGCCTAGCAACGGCGAGTGCAAACAGCGTGACCTAGAGACTCATTCATCATCACAACAGTTTACAAGGAAACAGAGTTGAGCAGTGGATAAACACAAACTCAAACACTTTATATTCCTGCTTAACTCCTATCAAGAATGTTTAAAAATACATTCCAGTCTGGATTTCTGTCTATTCTTTATAGTATTGGAAGTAAACCACTTCAAATTTGGGAGAAAAAGGTGCGTTTATCTTGACCAGATCTTACTTTCAATTGTCCACGCTTTGGAGCTGAAATCTTTATAAACTACATTACTAATACGTATTTCTCTGTGTTCATGTTTAACCTTCATATTTGCCGTGTTTCTAGGTTCGTAATGGGCATATAAAAAGAATCACAGACAACGATATACAGAGTTTAGTTCTAGAAATCGTTGGTACAAATGTTAGGTGAGGGGACAATTTCGTGCGCGACCATTTGAGATTTATCCTTGTTAAAACCATCAGTAATAATAGTTCTGTTTTTCCTTATTATGCTTTTAAACATTTTCTATAACTGAACTAAACTTAAAGCCCATGCAAACCCGACTAGCTCATAAATCTGATAGGATTTTCTTTGATTTTATAGTACAACGTTTATAACATGTCCAGCAGAGGCAAACAAGACGCTCGCTATCAAACTACCATTTCTAGTCATGATTATTAAAAATCTCAAGAAATATTTTACGTTTGAAGTCCAGGTAATATACCAAGAGAATTTGAACTATATTCTAAGCAGAAAAGTGAGAAAAACACTTGTTCAGGGATTAATTGTACTAAATGGTTTCGGGTTGCTTAGCTATATTTTTTGTTGACATGTCAGGTTCTCGATGACAAAAACGTCCGACGACGATTTCGAGCGTCAAATTACCAATCAACAACACGTGTAAAACCTTTCATATGTACGATGCCGATGAGACTAGACGACGGCTGGAATCAAATACAAGTAATGTTTAATTTTATTTCATAATGCCACACCTACAATGTTAAATAGATTGAATTTTGTACTTTGTAGTATTTAATCTCTCCAAATCTTCCCGCGCTTTTCTGCTGCGTACTTTTGCAAATTTGGCGATGTAAATTTAATATTTGTGTTAATGTGTTGTTTTTATGTGCTATGAAATTGAAGAGACAAAGGAAAGAGCGTGTTTTAGTGAAAATTTTATACATTTAATAACATGTGGCCATATTGTGGCAAGATAAAACATGATAAAATTTCCATTAGGGAGGGGAGGTTTGTAAGTTTATTTATTTAGAGGGAGATTGTCGAGGGAGGGGTGGGTAATGCCATGTATTGGCAGTTCACAAGTTTTCAAAGTTTTCCACCCTATTGCATACAATGAGTAAAGAACTAACTAAAACATTAAAAATTCTACATTTTACCAATCAAATAATGAATTACACACCATCAAAAAATACAAATATGTATAGGGTGTGTTATATTTAATTGATACATAGTGTAATCTATTATTTTCATTTAGTTTAACCTCTCAGACTTCACCAGAAGAGCATATGGTACTAACTATATCGAAACTCTAAGAGTACAGGTACGATCACTGTTGAAAATACCGCAGATATTGTCGACTTGATTAGATCACTTCGAAGTAGTAACTACCATAGATATCTTATATACACTAGATAGCCCATCTATTTTAGTAAAATTGAAGCCAAGAATATCCCAGCGGTTACCCCCATTTGAATAGATGGCGGCCATGTTGGTCGTTCCCACTTCCTAATAAACGCTTAAAAACAACAATAACTTTCATCATTTGAATAGTTTAAAAAGTATTTGGAATAGGGTTAACTTCATGTTTAAGTTCCGTGTTTAAGAAATAGGAAATATACGAATCTTCTCGTTTCATGGGAACGACCTGAGTCTGCAATCACGGCTTCAATTTTTGAATTGCAGAATAATTAGATGCACTATCTAGTGTATATAAGATATCTATGGTAACTACACATGAAATTGGCAGAAATTGTTATTTTTCTAACTATTAACATATCTTACTTGTTATTTCAGATTCACGCTAACTGTCGGATTCGTCGAGTATATTTCTCGGACAGATTATATTCAGAGGATGAATTACCCGCAGAGTTTAAACTATACTTGCCTGTGCAGCAAAATAAGACAAAGGTAGAGAAAATTTCTTAAAATCTACATTCGCTTGGTAATTTTTATTTCACTTATTTTATTTATGTTGCAAGATTTGCCAAACACAACAAACATAAATACCACTAAAAAAGGGTAATCTCCAAATATCATGGAGATAATCTCCACAGAGGTCATCTCCAAATATAATGGAGTATTGGTTAATTAAACAGACAAATAAATTGATTTCCCATACTTTTTCTAGGCATGAAAATTTGACATTTACAAAAAATTTTTGGAATTTGGTGGTGTGGAGAATATTTTTTATCTGACACAGGCAACACTATTTTACATTCACTCTCGTGTTCTGGGATTTACCATCGAGAAACATGATGCTTTTGAACTGGAAAGATTGTTTGATGCGCTGGGCAACACTAATACTGGATTGTCATATTTGTAAAAAAGAAATTTTTGTTTCTTTCTACATTATATGTAAAATTCTCTGTCTGCAAGGAGTTGGAGCCCTGTGTCAGCGTTTGCACTTTCTGCGTTTACATTGCTGAGTGTGTTTGACTTTTCTATATCGAGGCTGTGATGCTCCATGGACTATTAACCTCATTAAAAGTCCAGTCTGTCTGCAGAGTGCGTCAGTTCTTTCATATTTGTAAATGTAAAGAAGATTGTTTGTGTGTCTTTCTACAGTATGAGTGTGGAAAATTCTCTGAATCTCTGACCACAAGGAGTTGGAGCCCTGTTGTAGCCAGATAGCGTTACCCACCGTGCACTGATGTTTCTAGAATTGGCTGACCTTGTATCCCGGCCGCAAGGTGCACACATAGAACGATCTACAATACGCGCAACGCGATTTTTGATATTTAGTCGTATTTGATTTCCCACGACACTACTTTGGAAAACGTGGAATGAGATGGTAGGCTTCATAATCATAAACTAAATTCTCCAAGTTCCCAATTTTTAAGAGAACAATGTCATTACCATGGGTACGGCAAGTTACAAAACCTGTGGCCGTACAATGGTCCTTGTTTTGTAACCAATGGGGTATCCGGTCTTTGTTATAATCCAATGGCAATGTGGTTAGTCTCACTGATATTAGACCTGGCGGGTTGTATGTTAAAAAAAACTGCCAAACTTAAGATTAAGGTAATATTATAGGGACGATTTTCTATGGTGGGCAGTTCCACTGTTTCGATATAAAAAATATTCATATATTTTGTTTCAAAACTGCTCCATGAAACGGAAACCTCTATAATATGGGCACTTGCTGTGTTACTGCAGCGGTTTCATTTCCAATCCCCCGTGTTGAACATTCCAGAAATGATTCGTTAATTCCGGAAAAATCTTGCAATGTTTTTAATCAAAAGCACATTTTGCTGAAGCTAACTTTCTTATCTTGCATTGCGTGCAGATGTTCTTAACCTCAGTTTAACAACCCAGGGGACGATATCTTCGGAATATTCTAGATGTGGTTTTGCTGATTAACGCTTGCCACAAAGGTGCTTCCAGATTCTCTTTTGTTCCCGCTTGCCCGCAAATGTCAGATGTTTCCTCAATGGCTTGAACAAATAATATGTTTTCTCATTTCACTGAACGATTTCTATATAACGTCCACTTTTTTCTGCAGTAAAAGTCGAAGACCGAACGTAATTTCAACAATTTGTTTTAAAATAGTTGTAAGACCGGATACTCCTTTGAGTTTCCTAAGGATTTAATAGTGTAATTTCGTTCTCGAGGTTAAAGTTCAACCTGTGTTGCGGTTTTTTAATATAATTTTATTTTATTTTAACAAAATGAACAACCACAACGCGTTTTAGCAAGATGCAGCACGATTAGTTATATTTGCGTAACTTATGAACTGACACAATTGTTATCGATTGTCCCTCGAATTGAACTTTATGTTTATCAATTACCAACTTTCCCGTCGAATGACTGTGCATTTTGGACCGACCTCTCGCGCACATAAGTTCCATGCAAAGCCATATTGTACCTGCACGCAAACTGCACGCTATTGTATTTTAATTTGAACAAACGTTTTGTAGGGTCACTGAAGGCCATACGACCAAATATGTGCGCAAAGCTGTGGAGTGTAGTTTGTTCAACATGTACAAATTTGAAATTTATTGAAAAATCTATAAATTCGAAGTGCCACTATACTATGAAATGCCAAAAAAAATACTTGTATTTGCTATAAAATGCGTGAAATTTAATAAATCTCAAAAAATAAACATATTGCCACACAAATCCTTTTTATGCCCTTTCATAAACCACATATATACAAATATAACACCGGATATCTGAGTATATTGTATTTATGATTGTATTCGAACAATGCAAAACCACAATAATTCCCTCGGGGAAAATATGTATAATATCGCTGACGCTGATTGGTTGGTTGCGAAATTACGCAAGTATGGGCGAATCTGATTGGTTGAAACTCTGAAGCGGACATTTGTGTCGAAGATGGAAAGTCGAAGTGAAAAACCCAAATTCGGCGGCAATGAAGGCACTTTAATGTCCTTGTGTAGGTCGTCGGTTTGCTTGTAAAAATTCTGTAACCGTGGATTTTCACATGATGTCAAAACGACTTAAATCAAAGAATATTCTACACAGCATTGTGCATTCGAAACAAAATGGACATCGCTTCAATGTATTCAAGGTGACCTCATTATTTTTGTTTCACGTCCTTTGCGGAAATTTGATGAAAACACTTGTTGTGTAAAATTCAGAGATAGAAATCCAAGTTTTTTAGGTTTATTCTTGATTAAATATCTTATTTATGTTTCCAGATAAATCCGATTTTTTTCGAGTTAGTGGACAAGCGCTTGCAACTACATGGAATTCCAAAGAGGCTTGTGGAACTCGAAAAATGCTGTACCATACACAATTTTGATGTTAAGCGTTGTTCGGAAGTAATAAAGGTGAGAATTAAGTTTTTGTATAAATATACAGTAAAATATAACTTGTATTTTGTTCATATTCACTGTAGTGAGTCTGAAGTCTGGTCAACGTAGCTATAGTGTAGAATATAATTTCAACTTCCATGTTTATAATGCTAGATATTAATTCTTTAATATCTTAGGATCTAGCTCAACTTATGTTTGAAAAGACATCTCCTGAAGAAACAAACAAACTTAGAGATCTCTGCACAGTAATAAATGATTTCTCTGGACCTCAGGTACGACATGCTTTCATGCAGACAGCCTTGAAATTTGATGAAGCGCAACTCAAATTTCAATAATAGTTCTCCTTTCTTACGTATCTTTATATTTATAGTAGCTTTTACATACAGAAATATTGAAAGCTGTTGTAGCTTATACTTCTTTGTATATTATTAGTGATTTTCCCCATTTTTTCTTAGGAATTTTTTTGGAGTATTATGACAACGTATAAGCACTGGTTAGCGACCTTTGTGGTTACCCACAGCAAGTCAAGTTGCGGTGTAGACAATAAGAAGTGACACATTCACATGCCGTGCATAATTTTCCATATTCTCTCGATTTTCCTTATTAGTTGCTGCCAGAATACTTCCATTTTTACAAAATGCGTTCAGAATTTCGATTCAGCAAATGCATCATAGCCTATGTAGTAATTTGCTACTTTTTTACAACATAATATTTTAAGTACTTTTTGAGTTTAAAAAACTGGTCTGGTACATTTTCCACCAATCAAACTTTCAAGAATTTCCTGAGTCATCTTTGTCACGGATCTGTGGGGGAACGTGTACCATTTCCAGTCGGGAGAATGAGGAGTGGGAGAGAGATTGTTCTTTGGACTTGTGGGAGGGTGGTTGTTCTTTAGACTTGTGAGAGGGTGGTTGTTCTTTGGACTTGTGGGAGGGTGGTTGTTCTTTAGACTTGTGAGAGGGTGGTTCTTTGGACTTGTGAGAGGGTGGCTGTTCTTTAGACTTGTGAGAGGGTGGTTGTTCTTTGGACTTGTGGGAGGATGGTTGTTCTTTGGACATGAATGCTGGTACTAACTGGTAAAAAACTTGGTCTCTTTGATTGACTTGTGTTTTTATGTTTTCCAGATTCTGATCAGAATTCTATGTTATGCAGATGTATATGGTTTTGATCATCTTAAAACCAGACCAACGGGTTGGTATCACTAGTATAATGTACCTTGCTAAGTTACTTTGTTTTTCCTAACACCAGTAATATGTAAGATAATATATCGTAAGTGTATTAGGACATCCAAAGGGGTTACAGGGGTCAACTTCCATTTCCCTCTGTGGGGGTGGTATGGATATTTTCTGGAATGACCCAATAGGGAAAAGACTCTAACTACACATATTTATTTTGACTTTTAGTGGAGGATCTTCAAAATCTGTATTCATCAGCACTAGATTTATTACACAATATGAATTGTTATGTAAGTGTTGGTACAGTATGCAATATTTACATATACATTGTGGAAATTTGACAAGGACAGGACTATGTTATTATTGCCTAATTATATATTTTATTCAATTAGAACAACAATGTAGCAAGAAATCTTGGACTTAATGATCAGTTGATCAATCAATTGTTTTCATTATTAAAACAAAAAGAGACATATGTGTAAGTGTACAATAATTTGAATAAGGTTAGATTTTCATTTCCGTGATACAATTTATTCTGGACACCCAACTCCCGGTGTGGAAAACAACAATTTATCCAGACTTGTCTAATAATATAATTTGTGTTCTAGATATGCATCCCATCTGTTAGATGATGTACTTCGAAATCGAAGCAACATACTTTCATTAAACCAACTGAATAATTTACCACAACTTGTCTCCCAAATGAGTGACCATCAACTGGCAAATTTCTGTCGAGTTTTATATTTTGTCCTCACCGATGCTGAAGCATGCGAAGATAGAAATACATGTAAGTTGTTATTAAAATATCATTAAAATATCATTAACCCATTATTTTATGGGTCTGTGTAAGACATATTATTGTCGTGAGGAAAGTGTTGGATACTGATGGATAAACTTTAATGTTATTTCAAAACAGCTAGTGTGCATGAATTCTCTAACAATCTAATTGTATATTTTGAATCAATTTTGATACATCATCAGCAGTATACTTACATATCTAATAAATATACTGCTAAAGATCAATCAAATGGGTAAACATTGTTTATACTTTCTATTCTAACAGTATTGAATCAAGATACAAACAAGAGGTTTCAGGAACGAGCTGATGTTGCTGACAACAACCAAGGAATTTTACTCTCAATCACAGAATTTTTGCCCAGAGTCTGCACATTAGCAAGTGAATCAATGGGTAATGTATTCTCTTTCTTCATTCTGGAATATTTAACACTTTTTGTTACTTCACCCTTTTAATTGCTGTATTATCTTAAGAACTTTCTGATGTTTTTGCAGATAAATCATCACCATTTGTTCTTGGGTCACCTTTGGCTTCAACAAGGTTGCAACAGTTGACGTCATTTTTCAATGGTGTATTGGAAGATATTACAGACAGAGGTTGGTGTTATCTCTTTGAACTATAATTACAGTTGCAGAAAGAGTTGTAGATGTATCATAAAAAGCAACTATTGATAACAAGAAATAATGTTCAATGTGTTGTGTGTTTGCAGATGATGGTGCATCAATTTTACACTCCCCATATTTTTCATTGTCTCTGAAGTTTTTCCAAGATGTCATGTTAAAAGTTGAGGCACTGTTTGTTTTGTGTGTGCTTCTCACAGGAAAATACAAAACTTCAGTAAGTAATATCTGTCATAAGAAGCCTTGATGGACGATGCTTACTGTTTGACTTTAACATATTTTCACCTTTTCTTGTATTAGGTTCAAGAACAACTTGCAACTTTGCGTTTGATCCCCAAACTTTGTATATTTTTTGATGAGCTGAACTGGACTGACAACAGGTTAGAAACATATCTTGTTCTTTCATTAATAGTTTAACTTAATAAATTGCTACATGGTGTTCAAATTACTATTTTTTGTTCTGCCATTTAATTATTATTTATTTCTCGTTTAGCGAAATATCTGAAAGTGAGGATTGTCATTGTGCACAGGTAAAGTACAAACTTTCACATGAAGTAATGTCTAGTAAAACGTACTTTGAACTTACACAAAGAATAAATTATTAAAGAAATAAATTATTAATGGAACCTCTTCTTGTTTTTATTAGGAGTCAGCCCTGAAGATCCAGTTTCTTCGTTTACTTCATAGTTTTTGTGATCATCATGAGTAAGTGACCAGAAAATACGAGTGCAAATTTTATTGATAGCTTTATACCAAAACTGAAGGTTTTAAATTTCTACAGTTAATTAAAACTTGTTTCTTTTTTTAGTAAAAAATACCTCCTACTCACACCGACAGAGCTACATGAACTGAAATTAATTTATGGTAAATAACAGTTATTGTTTTTTGAAAACTGAAATAATTTAACTGGGATAGGATTTTGAAGAGTCATAAAACTCGTAGGTAAGGTAAGGTCAAAATAACGAGGCCTGGCTGGCATGGAGCACATTGAGATTTTCAAAACAATAAAAAGACAATGGAATATTCCAATCATTGGATCGTGAATGGATGCCACTTTTGTTATGTTGGGTATATCATACAAAGGAAATTTCGAATTCAGCACAAGATTTGTATTGTTGCTTGCATGCAGTTTCTGACTCAACTGTGGCCTATGTATTCTTTTCTCAGAACAAAATAAACTTGCGGTTCCTGAGGCAATCAGCAACTGTGACAGTCTGCAGTGTTGTGAAGGAGAACAAGGATTGCTAACAAAGACTTTGGATATATTGAAGGCTGTACCAAATCTCTCGTCTTTGAGGTAAGGATATTTTTGAAATGATATCTTGACATTGGGTTCAGTATCGACTTCTTGGTTTTTCCTATGATTTTGCGTAATTCGTCATCAAAATGCCGACGCCTTTACCAAGTAACTCTTTATAACAGGTTTTGTCATAAAATTTTCGACCTAGATTCTGGCTGTCTCGTGCTCTCGAAGGTTTCCTGCGTGGCAAAGCCTCGTATGCAGACCAAATATTTCTCATCAAACGTGGCTTGTTGAAACTACTTGTCGATCATATCTGTTCCAAAGAAATGAAGACCAAGGAAGTGCTACAGAGCAGTTTTGATTTACTTGGAGAACTAATGAAGTTTAATTACGTCGGTTTTAAAGAATTTAATGACGTAATTACGGAGGCACAGGTAATTGGTTGATTGGTCAAACGAGAATGAGAGTTGAGAAGCGAGAGTTTGCATGAGAGTTGATGTGAGTTGAGAAGCGAGAGTTTACATGAGAGTTTCCTCAACTCTCGTGCTCTGGTCAAAAGAGAACAAGAGTTGCATGAGAGTTGAAAAGCGAGAGTTTGTATGACAGTTTTCTCAACTCTCATGCCCCGGTCAAACGAGAACAAGAGTTGCATGAGAGTTGATGAGAGTTGAGAAGCGAGAGTTTGCACGAGAGTTTTCTCAACTCTCGTGTCCTGGTCAAACGAGAACAAGAGTTGCATGAGAGTTGATGAGATTTAATCGATTTGAGATCATGACCGAAGCTTAAGTGCTTAAACTCAGTAAGCGGTACAGTACAACACATGACTGTCCACTTCACAAATGTTGACAACTATAGAAGCAAAGATATTAAACTACATCTCTCAATTTTTGTCTCACACTCTCACTCTCATAACGGCAGGTTGACCATCACATGCTGCAGCATGATAGTTGTGTTGAATTGACTTACCAGAATGATTAATTTTTCTTTTTTTTCAGTTTGAAAAATTTTTTCTGGTGATGACTAGCAATGTGGTCGACTCTAATATGTTCATGAGATGTTTGATTTTGTCTTACGAACACTTTTCCTCCCATCAGGAATTCTCTGGACGTAAGTGGAATTATTTTGCTTGGCTTACACATCGTATTATGAATTATTTTGCTTCGCTCTTCCACAACAAATACGCATCGTATTTTGAATTGTTTTTCATACCTGTCTATTAAAATGTAGGTCTGGCATTCCATCTAACAGTGATGGTGTCAAATTTTGGGCAACGTGTGTATTTATTACACAAACTTATTATGTCCGTCACGGTCGAGACACTAACACAGGTGAGATCAATACAATGGTTTCAATTATACACAGGATGATAAATTGATAAAACATGGTCACATGCAGTAATTATATTTTCCAATGTTCTACAGGAAAACGTGAGTTGTTTAAACACAGCTTTGGTGTTTCTAATGTTTGCGTTGGACAAGGGATATCTGCCACTATATCTCAAAGCATTTCGTAATGAAGAAGCCGCTTTAAAAAAACCTGGGTTCATACTTGACAATTTAAGGTATATGGGATTATTGAATATACAACTGGAGTCAAACAACAAAATATAATTTCTAAATAACCAAACTTTTTCATGCTATATAGATCTTTGTTGAAATTCTGGAAAAGTCATTACTTAAGTCGTGGAAAAGACTGTTCAGCTCTAGAACAGGTATGATGTTATACTTTTAGTGAGCATTGGTGGAGGATGAGTGCGATAATTATATTTCTTCTTGCAGAGTTCATGTATCAGTATTCACCAATGGAGAGCCGCAGTGGATATCTTACTTCAAGAAGATGTCAGCAATCCTAAAGCTGTTGTTCATTACATCTCGGGAAAAGTTGATCGAAATTCTTAACCTTGGCGTTTATCAAATTTCAATAATCAGCTCGGGTTCCCACATTTTGACCAACAGACCACGTCTTTCTGGTTAATCCAGAAAATGCGAAGTTACTTCACTTATTGATGATTGTTGCCAATGTGATGCATTATTCCGAAAGTTCCCATAAACCATGCAATAATCCAAGAAAATGGTCCTAATCAGGGTTGGTAGTTCTAATGATGACCTGACGAAATTTAGTCTCGGGCGTAGTAGAGAACATCAATCTTGTTAGTTTAAACATGAATTGTAAAATTGTCGTTTTCATAACCATACTAACGTAATCATGTTTGTACATAAAAAACTACGGTAATTGTTTGTAGATAGTTATTGTAAAAAGGATGTAATATATTAACTTGTCATATGAACTTGTACATCAGTATTTTGATAACATAAAAACAGATAATAAAGATAAACGCTATTCATTAATTAATAGAAATATAATTCGCCAACTCGATATTGACTATTGTTCTTATATCTCCTAATTTTTGTGTGTAACTTAAATTCAATGCAATGACCTCGTCCTAAAACGTCTTGCAATTGGATGAAAACTCGATCGACCAACACGTTCTATGATTGGCTAAATCTACTTCCGAAAGAATTGGGGAGAATTTTGAGAGCGGGAAATCTTAAAAATTACAATTTTGAAGCGTTTAAGAGCAAGATGTGCTCGGCTAACTCCGAGAAAAACAATGTTAAAACTTGGACTGGACTGAATTCCAGGTATGATTGTATATTTTAAGTGTTTACTTGTTTTATTTAACCATAAAGAATGTGATGAAATGCACGTTTTCTATTATTAAAGCGGTGTTATTTTCATTCCAATATGGCGGCCAAATTTCCCACTAATGCCACTATTAATTTAAAGTTGAAAAACGTCTAGAAGAACACCAGTTACCAGTACTTTTGTACTATTATGTTTTTACAGTTATTTACATTTCTGTTTTGCTGAATGTCTTTGAACAATATTTCAAAAATGGTTTGGTTTATTTTCAATTTCTTTTACTAATCTTGTCTCTACCAAGGAATGTAGGTTGTTTCCTGGAGGTAAATTATAGCTTATAAAACACTGCTTCTTTAACTTTTTTGCTGAAAAGAAAAGAATAACATGGAACACTTGAGAACATGTTAAATTGAGAAGACTTGTAGTTGTATTCAAACTACAATTTTCATAATTTGATTTATAAGGTAAATATCAACTTGTTTACCAAGTTTCTGAGCCAGTGTGTTGGAGGTCACATCAGAGACATCTCCCAATAAATTTGTTACTGCTGGAGTGCTTGCCTACATAGGTAACAATTAAATATTGTTGAGTTATTGACATTGGTAATTCAAGCATAAACTACACTATAAGCAGAGGATTTTACAAAGAGAAGTTTTGCTCTTAGAAACCTCTGCTACCAGTTTGATACTTGCTACTTTGCTAATGCCCCAGGGGGGTGTGGACACTCACATATTTGGTGCACATTGCAACTGACAAGGAATTCAATTCTGCTTTCTTTCCTATCCATATAAGTAAGCTGTCTTTCATTTTCATGATATGAAAGTGAACAACGGTATCTAACAAACGCTCAGAAAAATTATGAACCATCAACTCTCTTGCGTCCGCCATGTTCTCAAAACCGCTTCCGTCCGTTGACGATCATGCACCGAACATTTTACGAAGAAGAACGAACATATTGAGAGATCGATTTTTTGCTATGATTTTGTGCAATTGATTCAAACAATAAAACATTTGAAATTCTGTTTTAAAGTTGTTTTTTCTCTTTAAGCATTGCATTAAAAACGGATAGTATAATATTTTTATGCGCATTTTACAAAATTTAAAAAGCATCAATTTCTTGTTCCGAGTACTTCACGAAGATGTTACGTAAAAGTCCGAAGATGGTGAAGAACTTCATGCCATGAGTTTATAAAAAATGTCCATTTGGAAATATCGTCGACGACGTAAAATTAAATTTTAAAACTTTTGTACAACATTACTTTCTCAAAGTGATGTCAAGCGTCGAATTACTCGAATATTATCACCAAGGTCCTTTGATTCCCGACATAGCTTCACATGTGTTTAATTTCCTTGACACACAAGGCAAGCAAAATGTCGCCCGTGTCTGTCGCTTGTGGAAAGACGTTGTTTACTTGGCTGTACACTGGAAAAACGTCACTGTAGAGTTGCCACCAACATGTAGTGAACTTCTTATTCAAAGTTTGGTCAAAAGACGTATAACTCGCATTAGTTGTCCACGCTCTTCCTTTGAAGACATTTCTGTTGTTTTTGCGTTACTACCAGATATAACTTATTTAAATGTTGGAGGTTGCCCCAGAGTCACTGAACTACAACTGAAACGCGAGTTCTGTCGACTAGAGAGATTAAAACATTTAGTTTTTAAGCGATGTACAAGAATTAGTGATACTTTTCTTGAAGCTTGTGCTCCAAAGTTAAAGAATTTAAAATCTTTGGTGCTAGAAGATTGTGAAAATATCACAGAGTTTGGTTTGAGAACTTTTTTAAAACATGTCCATGGATTAGAAGGACTTGACTTAACTTGGTGTGAAAATATGAGAGATGTCTGCCTGCAAGATATTGCCCTCAACTGCCCAGAATTGAAGTCGCTTGTTCTCCGCGGCTGTGATTGGCTGTCAGCAGATGCGATGCATCACCTTGTTAACCACCTGCCCAAACTGGTCCATCTTGATTTCCGATGGAGTCATGGCTTGACAGATGCTGGAGTGAAGATTCTTGCTGAAGGCTTACCTAGTCTTAAATATCTTGATGTTAAGGAATGTCCATTAGTCACAAGCAAAGGAATTAAATATGTTGCAGAGAACCTGCATCAGCTTGTACACCTAGCATTTGGAGGCTCAGACAATCTTAACTTACAGTTCTCAAGCAATGACGAAGAAATCGAAGTTATGTTTTTGGAAATTGCGGGCATGGTAAAACTACAGGTGCTGCAGTTTGATGTTGAAGGTGTTAGCGATGTTTGTATTAGGAAAGTGTTAAAACAGCTGCCAAACCTCACCAGTTTAGATATGGGTTTTGTTGACAACCTTACGGACACAACTGCTAAGATAGTTGCACAATTTTTACCAAACTTGTTGTTTTTGTCGTTAAGCAGTCCATTTGTCCAAGACATGGGAATTACATCAATTGCTCAAAATTTGAAGAAGCTTGTCTCATTAGATCTGCGTAATTGTCCACTAACGAACAAAGGTCTTGCAGAAATTGCCCCGTTTCTCAAAAGCCTAAAGTCGTTAGTGCTCTCATCTCACCAACATGTCACAAATATTGGTGTAAAGTGTCTGGCTGAGAATGCAAAGTCTTTAACGAGCCTAGATTTAATGGATTGTGATTATGTAACAAATGCCGGAGCCTCGTTAATTGCATTGAAAATGGTCAACCTTCAGCAACTCAATCTCTCCTTTTGTCACAAGATAAGCAATAAAGGTGAGTAAAAAAGAAATATTCACTGTCTATAACATGTATTAATTTAAAATTTAATAATTTCCAGACGTTGCATCTTGTATGAAGCAGGAGAGTGGTGAATGACTCTCTTGGTTTTGGTACAGAGAGGGAGTGACAGTCTTCAAATATATCCAAAATGTTAACTAAATAATGAATTAGTTGAACTTATTAATAATAAATATGCAAATAACTCAATGTCTAAAGCAAAAATGTGGTAGGGACGTAGGGTATATACATTTTAGTTGTGCACTGCAAAATACAAGGTCTGAATTTCTCATCTATTTCTCTAGGTGTGATAGACATTGCAAAGAACTTGAAACAGCTTCGTCACCTTACTTTGGATCATACAAAAACCACAGACAAAGGGTTTATTTATGTCTCAAAAGAACTACCTCGATTGCTGTCAATTGGTTTGGAAGGGTGTAAGATCTCAGACGAAGGCCTCAAGACAGCGTCACAGTATCTGGGGAATCTCGAGGAATTTAATTTTGGTTCCCAGTTAATCACTGATGATGGTGTGGTGTTTGCATTGAAACACTGCAAGGCGCTGACAGACTTAACATTGACATTCTGTCCTAAAATAAGTATTACCAGTGTTGAATACGCTGTCCAGAACTTGCCGTGTTTGACACACCTTGGTATTGAGCAGTGTTCACAAGTCTCCTTGCTCGGTATTGATGCTGTAAGGCAGCATAGTAATGTCACCATTAGCTCATTTTGAGCATGTGTTTGTATTGATAGTTGTTGTATATTGAAAAGATGTTTAAATTAATACAGAGTTCAGGTGTGAGGAGTAACATCCATGAAGTAGAAATACTCAGAGCAAACTAGTTGTATGTACGAGTTATTGTAGTGTCATAGTTTGTTGCTCTTGCACCCCAACAGAAAATTTAGATAAATTTATAAACAGTTTTGGCTTATATATGTACACCAGAATTATTGTATTTATTGTTAAAGTATATGGTTAGACCATAATGGCTATAGGAGACACATGTTTGCACAATCTTGGGAAGTACACATTGTCATGCAACAGGTTTGCAAGATGGTGATAAACATTGCAGTGTGTGTAGTTATACATACTCCTTGGCTTCATGGACACTTTATAGAGACTAGCCATTATATTGTCTTTAAGACATTGGGAACAAGGTTTAAATAAACTTAGTTAGCAATAATTTAAGTTTAATTAGTATACAAAGATCATTTAAATATTATTTTCTTCAGTTGGTGTATGGTATTGTGAATTATTTGTATCCATTGTTCTAGCTTGATCTTTTTCAAAATATTGTTTTAAGTCTGTTAGTACTACTGGAGTCCACTGAACATCAGCTGGCTTTGTTGCTTCCTTTTTCTATAACAATAAGTGGAATAAAATTTTAGTTCTAAATCCACATTAGAACAAACAATCTACAATCTAGTGATGGTTGTTGTGTTGTACCTGTCGAAATCTCTTGATTGGAAGAGAGCCAAGTAATCCTCTTACTGTACTGACTGTAGATGTTCCAAGATCTTTCTCTGCTTTATTCACTTTCTCTTCAAGTTGGTCAACATTTTTTTGTACAACTACAACAAATCTCTGAAAAGGTTTCACAAGAATGAATTGTCATATTGCATTCTAATTGGCTTAATTAAAATTATGGAAGACAAAAATGCATATAAGTGCTACTGACCTCTAATTGGTCAATCTTTTCAAACATGGCTGGAAGGTCTTTACTTTGTGCAACTATTCTTGGTAGGAGATCTGTCATGAACATTCCTGATTCGCTGCGGATCTAAACAATGTGAAATTACTGCTTGAGTCTCAATTAAGCAAATATCCTTAGGGTTACCCACACCAGTGACAGGGGTTCTACTGTTTTGTCACTAGGTACTTCATGATGAAATTTGTTTTTTGCTGGATTTTGTAAAACTTCCTTAGGAAGTTCCAAAAATTTCACCAAACATGTTGCCATATTGGTGAGAAAATGTTGTAGAAGGGTGTCAGCAACGCAGTTCTCACCAGAGATCATTGAACAGACGCTCGACCCCGATAAGGACGTTACTGGGTACTAGTTATGACGAAATATTTTATACTGCCAACAACAATGTCAGGATTGTGGGAGGTCTATCTACCAGTAGTTAGATAGTATGCGCATGCGTAATGAAAACATACATTGATCGATACAAACAAAAAGCAGTCAATTAAGAACATATTTACATGTAATGCAAATTTGATGTATAATTGTACTTCTAATTGACTCTATTGATTATTTTACTAACCATATCTGCAGTTTGACAAAATTCATCTAAACGAACTAACATGTCTTCGATTATATCTTCATAGGTTTTAACCTGAATATTAAGCAAGAAAATCATTTTTAGTGAGTTTTATACCTCTTCTAATAATGATTTTACAGATCAAATATGATTTATAATTTGCCCATTGCCCAATTTCGACCAAGTCTCACAAGCCGCATAATAACCTTGTTTACCTGGGAAGAAACGTCGACTTTCATGTAACTGGCAAAATCTTGTGCACAGAAATCAAGATGCAACTCTGACAAAAGATCGCCTAAAACAGATCTAGAATTTCTCGTATTTTCGCTCGAATCTTCAGATGACGAAACAGCCGCCATATTGAAATTGATTATTTTGACGCCTGCAAGCTGTGGTCAGTGGTGTTTGTAGAAGACGTGCAAGTGGCGTTCGTTTTGAAAATTTTCGAAGTCAAAGATATTTTTAATCGCATTGCATCCGCCTCAAAGAAACAAAAATGGTACGTTTTGTCGCGAAATATTGATAGCCAGATCCTTCGTCTGTCCTAATATATGTTTATTTCTGATATTTATTTACAGCCAATTGGGAAAAGTTCAAAAATATTGCAGCATATTAATTATCGCATGCGATGCACTCTTCAAGATGGACGTGTTTTTATCGGATCTTTCTTAGCTTTTGACAAACACATGAATTTAATACTTGGTGATTGTGATGAGTTCAGAAGAGTGAAGTCAAAAAGCAGTAAAGGCGCGGATAAAGAGGAGAAAAGGGTTCTAGGTTTGGTTTTGTTGAGGGGTGAGCATTTGGTCTCTATGACAGTCGAAGGACCGCCCGTGTCAGATGTAAGTGTTTTGAAGTAAATGTGTATTAAATTTGATTAGATTCTCTGACGTTTAGAACATAGAAAAACTATAGAATTCTGCTATTGGAAATGATATTTCTTTATTGCAAGGATGAAATGTTGAGGGTCACCTTTTGTCCCCATTCTATGACAAGTTCCCCAATTGCAGCATGAAATCTATGGACAATGACAATTACAGAAAACATCCAGACCTCAACAGAGGAAACTGGAACTTAATTGCCATACCCCCTTTGGACATCATAATGCATTTGACTATTATTAATTGCCAGAGATTTCGAAAATTTAATAGGAAATATATAGAAAGCATCAAAATTGCATCGCTGATATCTCCGCCGCGTGATACGAACTTATAAAATAACATGTATATAACGCGTATTCTGATTGGTCGAAAGCCGTGTTTGGATCAGGCCATCCAAACACGGAAGACTACCGTGTTGTTGTTATTTTATAAAACAATTACTTTATGGTTTCCGTGTTTGGATGGACTGATCCAAACACTTGGGAATGTTGCTCGAGTTAAGAAAAGCGGGCAAAATCACTCGCCTTCGGCTCGTGATTTCGCTCGCTTTTCTTAACTCTCGCAACATTCCCGCATGTTTGGATCAGGCCGTCCAAACACGGAAACCATAAAGTAATTGTATATTTCCACACTGGATTTTTGCCCTTCTCCGGACAGTAGAAATTTCTTCCATGGGAGGGAGTGTGGATCTTTTCTGGAATGACCCAAGAACTTAAACTTTTTATAGGATAAACCACGTCTTCCCAATACAAGTGCTACACCAGGAAGTGGCATGGGACGAGCTGCTGGTCGAGGTGTAGCAGTACAACCTCAGATCTCTGCACCCGCAGGTTTGTGACGTTGCTTCATTTCATGTGTGTGATTTTTTGTTGATGTTTGTAACAATTATTCAGAATAAATTTTCCTTTCTAATTTATTTTTCTTTTGTAGGTCTGAGTGGCCCAGTGAGAGGTGTTGGAGGTCCATCACAAGATGTCATGACACCTCAAGGACGAGGTGGGCCCGGAGGAGGTGGGGGAATAAATTATGTACCATGAGTGATTTGTTAGTGAACAATGACAATGTAGAAACTGACGTAACTTCTTGTTCAGGTCGAAATGAACCTCCACAACGAGGAAACGCACCGCCTCGACCTGGAGGTCCTCCTGGTATGCCACAGGGTGAGTAGAATGTATATTGCATCATTCCAGAAGACGTCTCCACCACAGACGTGCAGATATTTTGTCCCATCCAGACACCCAATGTTACCATCAGAGGTGGAAATAAACACATTTTAATTTTATGAATTAAAGTATTTTTAGCATATGTAGTGATTAGAAGTTTTTGCTGTTTGTTATTTTATTTTCATCCTGAAATGATGTGTAAAAAGAAGCATAGATATTGAAGTCTCACTTATCAGTGTTGATTTTTATCTACAGGTCCCCCTGGTATGAGACAACCAATGCCCCCTCCTGGAATGATGGGTAGAGGAATGCCTCCCCCTGGAATGCCTCCACCAGGGATGAGACCCCCTCCTGGAATGCAAGGTCAAGGTCCACCTCCACATATGCAAGGCCAACAAATGCCTCCTCCAGGGATGCCCCCACAAGGTAAGTGTTATACTTTACTAGCCAATGTTGTAATCAACAAATTTTAATGGCTTTTGCATGAGAATAGTAGCATCCATTCTAGTTGCAGTGATCAGAATATTCTTTTCATTGTTCTGAAAATCTCCTTTTTCAGGTCCACCAAGGAATATGTGAAAGATGAAAATAGCCAAACATGTTAAAAAATATTCTATAAATATGTTCACACCTGGCATCAAGAGAAAGAAGCACATTTTGAAAGTCTTTTACATGCAGTTTTAAAAATGTGACTTGAATCTTTGCAATGTTACTTCTGCTAAATCGAAAGCATCAGCATTGCAAAGGCGTTACCAGTTATTTTATGAACACTATCAATGTTGCCTTGGCCAAGTTTCAGTCCAAATGTATGATACATTTCTTGACTATATGCTAACTGCCCATGAGCAACCTCTCTAGTTGAGATTCTTTAAAGTACAACACTAGAACTATCACTTCAATGTATGTAGTACTTTGACAATTGTAATATAGCAAGAAGTCTGGATGTGTTTTTGTAAAATACTGTAATACACCAATTTGTGAAGAGAATTTTCTGTTCTGTTCTTCGCCTTTTTTACATGTACGTATTTGATGATGCTGTAGTCCAGTTATTTGATTGGTATTTGGTAATAATTTATGTTTATACAGCACATCACAATTTAGTTAAGATAATACACTACACCTTACTTAGCAATATATCATAAGACAGGAATTATTCAGTGTTAATGTTTAAAAACTATCCCCATTCTTGTATTTGCAGTGTATTTGTCTTTAACTGAAGTTCTTGGTTTAAGAATTAATCTTCCTCTCTAAAAAGAATAATTTTACAGTTAAATGAGTTAATAGTTTCAGACAAATATTGAAAGTGTGTTACAAGCAAGAATTCTGAATTCACTCACATCATCACATGACATATTATAATCCTCCAGAACCAGTCGACATCTTTTTAAAATACTTTTCTGTGATCAAGGAAAAATATAAGTAAATGTACCGGTATCCAACCAACAGTATGGATGGGCCGATATCAAATACCCGATACTATCTATACCAGGGTTTGGAAGAAAAGTATCGATACTAGCAAGAAATATTGATTGTTTCGATAGTTCTGGGCCTGCAATATTTTTTCTCATGAAAATGATACCAAAAAGCCCTCTGCAAAAAGCCTAAATATGCATAAATACATAAAGTAGTTCATTTTCTGTGATGCTATAATGGTCCACAGGCAGGATCTAAGTTTGTGGTTATGTTGGTTACAATCACTGAAAACTGAATTATTCAATTGTAACCAATACAATTAAAAATGGTCTTTAATTATTCAATTGTAACCAATACAATTAAAAATGGGAAAATATTGATATAAAAAATGGCAAATATTGAGGAAATATATCAAATGAAAAAGCTAGTATGGCCCATCTCTACATCGGAGCATGCACAATGCTTTAGACTAAGGATACGTCTGCGGTTCTCTGACTCGTTTATGAATTCCAAATAATAAAAGTAGGACTAAAATAATTATACTAGTTGAGAAAAATTTGTGACTCCACAGAGACTCCAAGAATGTTGACTAAAAAGCAAAAGAAATTAAGAATTGAGTACCAGATTTGTGACTAGCAGAAATATGAATGAATTAAAATTCTGTTCAAACATACTTTTGCCATATTTTCATCTGTTATCCAAAAACATGCAGAAAGTACAGTGCAGATGAATGACATGGCAAACAAAACTAAAGGAAAATAATAATTGATGTTACAACACAGGTTGACATAGTACATATGGCGGCATATGACTGCTGAGCTATACTGCTGGTTGTGCCTCCAACTATTATAACTTTGTTGGCTTGTATTGTGATGAATAACATTTGCACTGATGAAAGTCTTGGGTTATGGAATTAAAAAAAAAACAAAGAAATGCTATATATTGTCCACCAGTACAGAAATAATGACATGTGTAAACAATTCATTTAGTAGCCAAACAAGCCTGCCAGATAAACAACTGTAGATGTAGACTGTACTATTGACTACCAAACATCAATACTTAATATAAATTAAATATCTCGCTGGAGTAATGTACAAAAGTTACTTATTAACAGAAATAAATCTAATATTAATTTATAATATTTGTACAGTACTTCTCCAGCGAACTGCTTTTGGATGTAATCCTGAAATATATTCTGTCAAACGTCTTTCAAATGCTTTCAGATCTGCAAGTAAATTAATGAATTGTACAGTATAATAAATGATTTCATGAAAAAAACACTTGTATTCAAACCTTCGGTTACTTCGACTTGGTCTAGTTGGGACGACATGATGCTTTCGCATTCAAATATTTCCCATACTTCAAAATGAGATTAGTTGTTAATCATTCTGAGCATTAACTATGTTCTGAGCGATGTTAATTAATATTTAGCCTGTAGTACGATAGAACAGCGGTAGACGGCATTAGCGCAGTCTCAGAAACAGTCTTGCGAAAATCAAGATGGTTTCCCACTGGAGGCAGATTGGAATGAGGTATATTTTCAATATTTTTGCTTGTTTTTTGCATCAAATATTATTTTTAAATACCTAAGACATACAATAAACTATCTCTGTTTCAAAATTTTGAAAAATTGATATGATTTGCTTGTTATAAGTGTATGAATTTGCCCAGACTTTATACAGACTTTCTTTAAATATCATAATTTGCAAATTATAAACGGCCAATAAATGACAAGATAAAAATTTTGGCAGAACTTCAATTTCTACTCGATGTATCTTGTGCATGTCCGAACCATTTTTCATTTTATTGACACTTATTTTTTTCCAATAGCTACTTGCAATATTCTGCCATTTGTGCAAGAGCTGTGAGACGATGCTTGAAGCCTGAGTTCAAAACTGACACATCAAGACTCGACCAAACTAACATTAAAGTTACACAGTGGAGTGAGGGAAAACCTGGGAAACCTAGTAAGACTTTACTTATGTGGCAGTCTTTCACATGGATTTTTTTCAGATTTTTTATGTCTCAATCTATATTTGTGTTTACATTAATACTTTGACCTTATTGTTTTAGAAATATATGGCAGTTCCTGAGCTGATATTTAGTGAAGTGCAGCTGTGAAGAACATGCAAGATTTACTTGAAAATATTTGTATTATTCAGTTAAATAAATTTGTTATTGTTTATTAAAGTTTATCTAATATTTTGTTCAAAGACAACTCTTCAAACAACTATTCTTAGCGTTGGATTGAGTTCAATTCCATATTGAAATCCCAACCTACGTACTTTTGCTTGTCTGAGCTGTATTTGGGACATGAACCAGTTCAATAAACTGTAGCGTTTTGGCCTCACAGTTTTTATTCAGAGTGAACCTAGTACTCGTTCATCAGTCATCACAGCGCGATTATAAAATTGAATTTGATAGAAATATTTTGCCATCACTGATCTGAATAAATGAAGAATGTGTAACTATCAGTGGGGATAACTCGAACTTCTGCTGGGTTCCAATTTATGTTCATTACCGCCAAAAAAGTGTAATATAATTTACATCACGACTTGCGCAAATTAAAAACTACGATAAACAAAAGTGATAAGTGCAAAAATTTGGTTGTCAGAGTTTGTTATCATAAACTTCAAAACTAAATTAATTTCAGGCTCTGTATATGGCTATCTTTGATTTTCGTGTAAGACTCCGTGGCTTGAATAAAATACATGAAATGTTAATTTTGCGGTTAAGCAGGGTGTTAATCCGAAAAATTAGAAATATTCATTTATATACCTCACTTGTGGTGGTTGCAAACTTTTCACAGTTAATATGCTGACACTGTGCGGTAGTATTTTGCGAAACTGTATATCAATTTTCAAATAGTTTGTCAAAGTTTTATAAAATGATCTTCAATACACCGGAGAAATATTAATTTAGCAGGAAATAAATTTAAATTTACCATTTTTAAATTGCCTTCTTTGTGAATAAACTCTTTGAAAATTGCGGTTATAATTCTTTGTCACAGTGGTATTGCCGCATAACCCACATATTTAAGTCATTTAACAAATGCATACTCATAGATCATGAAATTGGAAAAAGAAACAATTTTTTTAACGTATCTGACGTTGGCATATTACAGTTTTTGAGTGAAAGGATGTAAGCTTACACTATTGTCTATTGGCGAGCAAAATGTTTTAAATTAAAAAGTGTTTTGAAGATTGTTAATACGTAAAGGGAAATATTTCACGTGAAAATTTCCATATATTAAAGACCCGTTGCTTAGATTAAACGATTTTGATTGGTTGAGAAATAACTAATTCGTCCCCAGGAGGTGAAATATTTTGCTCGCTCCGACGTGAAAAAATACAACACAAGAAATGGCGAAGTTTACTCGCCAAGCTCGACGAAATGAAAGCAAGATAGCTGGTATGTACGACTTAGAAGAACGACTAGGTTCTGGTCATTTTGCAGAGGTAAAGCTAGCAAGACATGTGTTTACAGGAGAGAGAGTTGCGGTAAAAGTGATTGATAAATTGAAGCTGGATGAGACAGCTAAACATCATTTGTATCAAGAGGTTCGCTGCATGAAGCTTGTACAACATCCAAATATTGTACGTTTGTACGAAGTTATAGACACAAAAACCAAGCTATATCTTGTGCAAGAACTAGGAGATGGAGGAGATATGTATGATTATATTATGAAACATGAAAGTGGGCTGTCAGAAGACAAGGCTAGACGATATTTCCGTCAAATTTTACAAGCTATCGACTACTGTCACAGACTTTATGTTGTTCATAGAGACTTGAAACCAGAGAACGTTATTTTCTTCAAGAAACACGACGTGGCTAAGCTTACAGACTTTGGATTTTCAAATAAATTTTTGCCAGGAACAAAATTGCAAACTGCTTGTGGTTCTTTAGCTTATTCTGCGCCGGAAATCTTGCTTGGTGACTCCTATGACGCGCCGGCTGTCGGTAAGCTAATTTTTTTATATTTACCTAGCTTTTCACGATTGCATAGCTTACAAAGCATATACATTCCTGCAAGTATATTTTTGTATTTTTATGTACTGCATAAATTCAAGGTTTTTAAAAGGTTTTTAATTCCCTTAAAACATTACTGTATTTATTTTAAATACAGTGATTGATTGAAATTTGATTTGGAATTTTATATATAATCAATAGATAATCATAGTAAATATGATTAGTTCATCAGAAATCTGAAGCCAAATCAATCCAAATTGAAAAACATCCAATCCAAAAATATAAATTAACCACTTTATATTTAATATATTTATTGTACTCTGTCTAACATATTATTTTACTTTGTCCAATGCTGGACGATTGCATTCATCAAGGGAAGAGCACTGGTGCTCAATGGATTTAATCAATTTTGCTTGTGCTGATTAAGACCATTTAAGCTTAGGAGCTCAGCCTGGTATTTGCACTCCTAATATTGTATAATCCTACTCCAGGCTCTACACCTAATATTGTATTTTATAATCCTACTCCAGGCTTTACTCCAAATGTTGTATTTTTTGCTTCAGATGTGTGGAGTCTTGGTGTTATCTTGTACATGATGGTTGTTGGTAAAGCTCCATTTTACGAAGTGAATGAAAGTGAGACATTAACCATGATCTTAGATTGTAAATTTCATATTCCTGATCATGTATCTCCTGCTTGTCAAAGGTATATCAAAATATTTAGTATGCAAATCAAATTATATCATTTCATTTCAATCTTTAGCCCAAGTGTAATATTTTTATATTTAATAATAATCACCCATGTTTTTCACCAGTCTTATATCACGGATGATCGTCAGAGATGCTTGTCAGAGAGCTGTATTGGAGGATATTTTGGGTGATCCATGGGTACAAGGGGATTACGGACCAGTTGCTGTGACATCGATACCATTAGCAAATCAAGTGAAGATTGGTGTAGATCAGCATAATGAGATTGTGGAGAAAATGCAGCTTGGAGATATTGCAGATCTTGAGACAATCACAAAGTAATTCATAATAAGCCTGATTTACACTATCAAAGTTTCAGTGATCACAGTAGAAATTTGACATCTGTAAATTCTAAATTTTGAAGGATTTGTAAGAAATGTTTGAGCAATCTGACTTAGTGTTAAACACCGAGTCAGTTCACTCAAAGAATTCCTACAAAACACAGGATTTCGTTCAAAACACAGAATTTACCCATGCAAAATTCCTACTGTGATCACAGAAACTTTGATAGTGTAAACCAGGCTTTATATAAAAAAACATTGTCTGTCACATGAAAGAATTTCAATCAGTTCATTGTGAGGCTATTTGAGTGTGACAAGCTGATCAAATCAATGCTGTTTTTAGGGTTAACCCTAAAAACAGCATTCTAATATTACCAAGTGAAGTGCAGAAAACCAGATCATCGATCAAATCAATGATGCTTTTTCGTACTTAGTTTTTATCCTTATTCATTGTTCTGCTGTTGTCTGCTTTCTCTAAGATGTGCTTGTTGTGATAATAAATTTTGTGTTCTAGATGTCTGGAGTCAGGGTCGTATAATCATGTCTCTGCTACGTATTATTTACTGGCTGAGCAAATCTTACGACGTTTACGTTGGCATAGAAGTATATCATCATCATCAATTTCATCATCTGGACCAGACACTGAAGTCAAATCACATGTTGTAAAAAGGTAGGTGAAGCAGTTTAAGTCATCTTTGCATTTTGATTTATTTCATAATTGCCATTCATTTGCATTTAAGGATGATCAGTGCAGATAAAATCATTGTTTGTACTCAAGTGAAATTTCAGTGTTTGCAATGAGCATTCAAGGTTTCAATTCGTTTATACAATTAACATAATACTGTTTAAAAGTAATTGGCTAATGCTTTTGAATCTTGACAAACATGAAAGTTCATGTGAGAATAGTCAATGTTCTTATGAGACTGTTTGATATATTTTGTTGAAATACTCCGTTTTCCTGTGTCAATTATTTTTTGCTGAAATAGAATGTATTTCACCTACATCTAGGCAAAGTATGCCACCCAAAAAGACAAAAAGTTCTCTCTCAGATGGTGACCAAACTTTGAGTGTACCTTCGGTAGAGGAGCTACCTCTAAGCGATGGGAATGAGCCAGAAGACGATATTGGTATGAATCTAATGACAAGTAAACTTCGATATCATTCAAATGAGTCAATATACGACGATATCAAGAAGTCTGATAAACAGCATGATCAGGAGGAGATAGTTGGTGCTGTTTCAGTTGCTGTGACGAGTAACCAGAGAAAAACATTTCAGAAGAGACGTGTGGCAAAAGTAAAGAGCACTCCAGCATTTCTTAATCAGATCTCGGAAGAAAGAGAGTCTGATTTAGATGACAGTCCTCGGGCCTCGCCTCGTGTGCGTAGATCATCACGTCGGCCGTTGAATGTTATTCTGAAAACCAGGCGTCCATCTGGTGCATCTTCCACGGGAGGACGGAGGTCATCCAGCCATAGCAGTAGTTCTGAAGATGATGGTGATCTGGACAAGAAGATGAGACGGTTAAGTACAGAGAGATGTCGTAGATCACCCAAGAGACGCAGTGATGATGAAGGTGATGGTGATGATGGTGATGGTGGTACCAGGGGACCACATGGTGTGGCCAGAAAGAAAATGATGAGCGAGAAACCGCAACAGAGTGGTTGCAATAAAGAGACTAGCTCAGAATCTGGAAGTAGTTCAAATGAACAAGGGAAAACTGCACAGTTGGGACTACATTCTGAACTGCTTAAAGATAAGTTGTTGAATGTTTATATAAAATTGAATGAAGACCAAAACACGAGCAGTGCAGAAAATGAAAATACGGTGATGGAAACAGCTAGCTGTTGTCAAACTGATCTTTCTGATAATCTGTTAGACCTTTCTCATAATGGAGAACCACTCCTTTGTTCTGAAAATTTGTCAAATCAACAGAACTTGAGACCACATTTTTCGATCGGTGGAAAGTGTTTAAGTAATATGGAGACCAGTGTTGAGAGTGTGGCAAGTTCAGAGAATATCTTAGAGTGTTCTAAAGACATTGAAAGTAATTCTAAAAATGTGGCAAAGCCAGATGAGTGTATAAATTCCGACACAAAGTCACAAGATAATGTTAAGTCTGAGAACATGTTGGTGGATTCTGAAAATCTTTCAATGCTATCCAAAGACTGTACGTCAAATTTCAAAAGTAGGACGAACGATTTTGAAAATATTGCAACAACCTCTCAGAAAAAAGTAACATTTCTGGGAAAAGATCTCGCAGACAACTCGAATGAAAACTCGGAAGAGGTCCACACGGCAAGAAAGAAAAATGTGTGGAATGAGAAATATATGGTTGGTGACGTGAGTAAAGATAAAGGAGATACGGTCTTGAAATGTGAAGCTTCACAAAGTGAAACCAATCTAGTGTGCGACGGTGCAAAAAAAGAGGAGAATTCAGACAATGTGATGACAAGAAATGATGATGTTGATGATCACATAATGGAAATATTTAAAGAAAGAAGTTTAACTATTGAAACTTTGGAGAGCATTTCAGATAAAGAGAACGTAGATATCACTGCCGAGGAAACTAAGAGTTACGCAAATGGTGATACAACAAGATTGCGAGGCAGCGATATCGAAGAAATTGAGATGTATATGAAAACGAAGGGAACAGGATTAGAGTTAGACGCTGTGGCCGTACGTACCATATTTAATAATCCTAAAGTTTCACGTGTGACTAGTAACTGTTGTCAAATAATCTAAGGCAGGTTCCTTAGTGTGTGAATTATTCCAGTAATATATAGCTGCTGTATTAGATATCTCAGATATATGGTATATATTCGAAATATCTCAATTTTCGTCTGCACACGATATGATTGTAAATATATGTTGATTTTTCAATGCGTAGTGCAGGTCGTGAAATTTTTAAAACTTTAACATTGATCTTTCTCCAGTGTTAGAAATACACCCTTCCGGAAAGAACTTAGCCGTGGCTATAGAGCCTCGTTTCTGCATGTGATTGAGACATTGTCTTTAGAGCCTTTAATTCCTGTTACTGATGGCATAAACAGATCTTCTATGTTCGCTGATGTAACTGTATGGTTTCGCAAATGTATCACCTGTATGAAGATAAAGGGCGTTTAACCGAATATCACGAAAACGAGGCTCTATAGCCAAGATTGAGCACTTTACGGAAGGAAGGAGCTGGCCTAAATTAAAATCTTTGATGTGATAGTTTATCGATATAACCGTACCGTTTCCACCATAAATTGAATATAATTATCAATATAATTAACTGTTATAATATATGTTTGTATCTTTGTAAATATAATAATGAGAAATGATTGTTGGAAGATATATCATCAATGGATAAGACAACTATGTCTTGTATTGTGTTGTTAACATTGAACCATAATTTTTATCTACCTGAAAAAAGGCCTCTCACACTACGAGCATAGCCCAGAAATGGTCAGCATACAGTGTATTTTTCATTAATATATCTCGAGCCTCTAGGGATGCTTCAAATTGAGTACATTCTATATTTCGACACTTAGGATTTACTAGATTTGTGCTGCGCGACCTTAAAAGCCTGGTTTTTATATGGTCGTGAAAATAGAGTTACGATCTTTCTCAACGGCCAGTTTCTAATAGTTTATACCTGTAAACCACATATAAATCATAAGTATTCTCTAGTTATAATCACTCCGCGTATTTTCAGTTCTAAAATGTTCTATTTCGGCTGATGAGAAAGACCGTGACTCGATCTTTACGACCGTTAGACCATATGGAAACTAGGCTTGTGTGTCTGTACTGCACTGTACTGTACTGTACTTGTTTCTTATTCTATATACATGAATTTCCAAACGTGGGAATCGAGAGTGGGTAATGTTCTTCAGTTTCGAGCCTGTTTGGAAGTTAGTGGCTCGGCTTCCAGAAGAACAGCTTTCGCTCAAAACGTCGACGTTTTTTTTATCTTACCAGATAGTTCAGACACAAGCCGAAAGAGTTGATAATATGACACGACGCGCGAGAAGAAAAATACCGCGTGAACTGCGCTATGTAAGCAGTCTGACGCATGCGTAGTGGACACGAGCGTGGCAGCTGGAGCAGATGTAAGGGAGGAAGTCCCGTATGTCCAGGTGGCAGCAATATTCAATCATTTGCATATAAATAATATCTCCAAGACTGCCTGTCACTGGATATATTACAGCATCCACTACTAGACACTGGGTTCATATTTCCACGTAAAATTGAGAAAAATTGCACATGCCTTTGTTAAAGACACAAGATATTAGACAAGGTACCGTACTTCGCTGTAATATGTTGCATTTGGCAGTTATTTCTGTATTTTTTCCAAATTTTCTATCATTAAACATTATTTTCCGTATGTTTAACTTGCCGATTCAAAGCATACGCATTAAAATAAATTCAAGTATTTAAAAACAATTTCGGTTGCTAGCTTGCGACCAAGCAGCCAAACACGTTCAGTCTATTTTTAGGTTAATGATTTAAATCTTAGAATTTCAACTACCAAAAATTTTATTCTGATTACAGAAGAGCTTTTTCTCAAAAGTAGAAAAGAATTAGATGTATATAGTGAGAGTTAGTGTTCTCTGAGCACAGTAACAGTCGAAATGTTCTGCCATATTGTACAGCATGCAGATGGGGGTAAAAGATAATACACTGGACCAGCTGTAGAATATTCGCGCCATTACATTTTGACCAATCAGAGCACGAGGTTTTCCTAAGCATATGGTGTGCAGGTTGTTAAATATTTATCATAAAAAGCCCATGTCATATTTTGTGATAAAATAACGTAAGCCCTATATAGTGACTGATCGCGCTATGCCTGACATTTTGACATAGAAAAGAAAAACTGACCAAAACATCTCGTATCTTGACTTGCACAACATACTTGTTTTGGCACTGTAAAATACGAAATGTTACTGCAGCATTTTAACGGAAAGTCATTAGTCTTGAAGTGTTTTTGCGAGTTAAAAAAAATTGCCCCGTCAAACCACATTTGCTTGCAATCTTAAAATTAAAGCAATTATTCAGCCAGTGCAGTAGGATTTTATTCCTAAGCTTCTACAAATTGTAGAAAGCGCAAAAGCAGTTTTAAATTGGAAAGCAGTTGCAGTTCTACCTTATATTAAGGGCTTGCAATTTTTGAATTGCTTATAATCTTGTAGTTTGTATCTGGGCAACCGAAGTATCGTGAATAATTCAAATGATTTTAATTTTCGTCTAAAATAAGCATGCCATCAACATATGTAATACGTTTCTCTATTTTTATTCACACGCAGGTGAACGACCAGCTGCCCAGAGCACAGAATATTAGCGCTATGTAAATTACTTTTCACAACGATTTTTTGGGATTAAACTGACTCGCTCGGTTTGACCGACTACAAAACCTGTAGAGGCTATACTATACATACTTCCTCTTTCGTTTTCTTTTATTCTGACCTAAGGCTACCTATAGAGCTTGTGTTTGTGCCAACTGCTTGTGATTTTTAAAATAACAACAAAATTAAAACAGGGCAGAATAATAATTTATAAACATTTTCATGTCAACGAAATTGAATTTTTATCTTGTCCAAAAAGACAAAAGCAAACACTCTTTTATTAAACAGGGAAAGCGTTTTATAGTTTTTCAGGCTTTATAGATAGGATTATTTTTTCTCGTTTATTTCGCTGTATAATATTTAGGCCTATTATTGTTTTAATCACGAGCCGAATTGATGTTGCAAAGATGCAAAATCCTGTAGTTTTTCTTCAGTTATTTTCTAAGCCGTAAATAAGCTACGACACTTAATCTTGAATTTCATTATATGTGCAATTGTCTTCTTCGTGTTTTGTTGTCAAGCAGCAAAGCAATCAAGCATTAACAATTTAATTTCATGCTAAATTTTTCCGACACAACAAAGAAAATGTCGGCCATGGACATGTGATCATAAAGAATGTGACGTCACTAAGCTTTGTGTTGTGAAGTAGAGAGGACGTGTAGTTTGAAACGTCTTGAAAACCTTAAATATTTCGCGAAATAAAGTGAATGTGATGCCAGCAGTTACTGCAGGTAATATTTCATTATATACTTGTATTTATAGAGAAATATTTGAGTATTTAGGTCTTTGTTATGTGTCTTGAATGTAACAAATTTGACTCGGCGTAGTACAAGATAGATCGCCCTCCAGGCTAAAGAAGTTTAATCAACATTTCTTGGTTGTTATGATACAGGGTGTAGAGAAATTATATTTCAGATAAATGAAGAGAATAACCATCCTATATTCCCTTTACTCCCCGAAACAAAGAACATTTCCTGAAAAACCAGAATGCAGTTCTATCTCAATATTTTGTTGGCTTTCAGACATTATCGAACGTTTATATGGCTACGGTTATAAATTATGTATGCAAACTCAGCCAGCCGAGAAATTTTAATACCGCCTTTCAATAAAGAACTTTTTTCCCCTGTCTTAGAGAGTGGAGTTTATATTTTAACTCTGATATTTGTAGAAGATACTGCATAGTTTTTATAACGTACGAATGCGAGTTGATGTGTTTTCAGCTTACAGCTGCATGTAGCAAAAACATCTGGTTTGTAATTCCTGCTTGAATAGTTCATGACTAAAGATGCTTTGTTTCTGGTGCTCAGGTTATTGCACCAAAACTAAACTATATCACTGAATAATTGAACTTGAATTATTCTCCAGTATTCCATATTATGTAACATAACACGTACGTTTATTATTCTATGACCCTGAAGGTTATACGTCGGTCAGTTACTCCAACAGGAAAATCCTTTGGATATATCCCGTGGAGTTAGATATTTCAGTTAGATATTTTAGCCAATAATAACAAAAGAGATTAATCAACCTAGACCAAAAATTTGTGACTTCACAGGGATTATTTGGAGGATTATTTTATGAAAGAAATACATAGTTATTGGCTTTTAGTTAATGTATCAAGCTACCTTAAACACTTTTCTCAAAAAAACTGCTTGGGTACTAGCTTCCTGATGTGTTTGTAATCTTTTTCAGGAAGTAATTTAATTCAAACAAACTACAGTACCTAATACTCTAGATTATTTACAAATAGACAGAGAGAGTCCAATTCTTTCAGATACTGAAGCAAGTTTATTCAAATGTGTGTATGGTTATCATCATATCCTGGGAATTCTCAACATGTTATGTCAGTGTTCATGACATACTGTCAAATATTATGTTGACATTTGCCAACAAGAACAAACATTCACAACGCCATCCATACATTGACCAGATCATTTAACATGAAAAGAAAAATTAGTCCTGTATCTTTTCAAAACTTCACTTTTAGTGATTTTATAATTAACATGAAATTTAGCTTGTGAGCAGACTCTTCCGGAAATAAAGAGCCTTGTTTGCAGCTAGCCTGTACACAGCCTAGCTTGCAGCCTGCATTAAACATAAACACCCTAGAGGAGAACATGTCCAATGTTGATGTGAAATTTAAACATTCATGTCTGAAATGTCTGTCTCAACTATCAAAGTGAGACCAGTTAAACATGACTTGCTGAGCTAATTAATACCTGTCAACTGCCTTGTCAACTGCTCTAACGAACATTAAAGGTTTGCATAAACATTAAACATGTTTTTGTTTCCTTGGCAAGGTTCCTGCATACAATGTCTTGATATTCCTTGATGTCTTTTTAGAAACTCATGATTCAAGAATGCCAGATTCACCAAATGAAGGGACAGCTCACCCTACACCTCGACATTCAGTGTCACCTGTGACTTCAAGTTCTGCAGTAACTGCAGACACAAGATCTGTCAGTTCAACATCACCTCATGTGAATGGTTCCCACACCAGTCCTCTGGGTGCCACATCACCCCCTGCTGTTGGCAATGGTGCAAATCAGCTACCCCCCGCATGTGGGGCAAGACAACTCAGCAAATTGAAGCGTTTCCTCACAACCTTGCAACAGTTTGGCTCAGATATTTCCCCTGAAATTGGAGAGAGAGTTCGTGGTCTTGTCTTAAATTTAGTGGTAAGTTTGCAACACTGATCCACTCAGGGTTTAATGAAGCAATATGTTATGACTGATGATGGTCAACCTGCAGTTATCAAAGTGAGAAAATGTCATTTCATTATGTGTTGTATTGGTTGCCAAGTTGACCACAATTTGTTGTCTTGTAACAAGTCTGTGTTTCAGTTTACTCACCACATTTTTTTTTCTCATCAGAATTCTACTGTGTCAATTGAAGAGTTTCACCAACAGCTACAGGAAGCAACAAATTTTCCTTTACGTCCATTTGTTATTCCTTTTCTCAAGGTATTGTTTCTTCTTTATAGTGTACTACATTAGACATAAGTTTCTTCAAAATTTACATGGCAATATGCATGGTGTTTTTCACAACCCACTTCACTGTTTGCCACAGGCCAACCTGCCATTACTGCAAAGAGAATTACTTCAATGTGCCCAAATGGCAAAACAAACTCCACACCAATACCTACACAGTCAGAATGCGCAGCTGTTAGAGGATCGTGAACCAACATTGTCTGAACAAGGGGATGCAAATGGCGGGGAGTTTAATGAAAATGGCAAAAGAAAATCCATTGATAGCACAAGGTATGTTGATCTTTTGATTTGAAATCAGTTTTATTTTCTTTATTAATTGTAATCTGCAGCCATGTAACTGTCTTTTGAGGTGATTGATCTGTGAAAAGTCTAAGTAAAAGATGTTTTATCATTCCATTCTTTGTTTTAGACCAAAAGAAAATGGCAGTGACTTAGTGTCGGTTAGTAATGTCAATTATAAAGTAGCATGAGAGAACACAATAATTCTATTTAATAAAATTAATTTAATTGGTTGTTTTCATAGTTCTAATAATTGGATATGATTTTTTCATCAGGTAATGGATTCCATTGAAAAGCTTACCCCAGCTAAAAGACCATGTTTAAGTATGTAGTATTGCTTTTTTATTTGTTGGTATTGTTGGACTGCTACAAACACAGGAAAGTTTAAGTTACCAAACCCCATTTTGTTCTGCTGTGCAAGTTTGGGGATGAGCTCAGACTCAGTAAGTTATATCTTATTTCTTACAGGTACCAGTAGTACAGGCAGTGCAAGTGAATCATTTCCTAAGTCTGGACCACGTACTGAATTCTTTGCTCATGGTATGAACTGCATGCTGGGATTGCAAAACTATCAAGCAACAAAACTACAAAATATCAATCTAATTATTTTAGGAGCACGTGAGGGAGAAACTAGTTCCCATGATCCTTTTGGTGATCCCAAGATTCCTAGCGACGTTGATGACTGGCGACATGTGGAAACGGTACATACTAATATTTTTTCATTTCTTGCGTTTTTCACATGGTTTGCCACAAAGCAATAGGAAAAGATTTTGAAACTGGATATTTTTGTGATGAAATAATTTGCGTCTGATCATAAGTGCAACGCCAACGGTTTAATGTTCGTTTCTATGAATGTAGATGCTGCAATGCATTCTGGGTATGGTAGAGAAAACCAAGCGAGCTATCACAGTTTTACAACAACGTACTTCTCAAGACCGCGAGGAACTTGTAGCCTGGGCACGAAAGACGGCAGAGGAAGCTGAACAGGAAGTGAAAAGACGTGCAAGTAAGAAATGAATCATGCTAGGGACGAATCATGTTTAGGGACGAATCATGTTTAGGGACGAATCATGTTTAGGGACGAATCCGAATCATGTTTAGGGACAAATCATGTTTAGGGGCGAATCATGTTTTAGGACGATTCATGTTTAGGGACGAATTATGTTTAGGGGTGAATCATGCTTGAGACAGCTGCGGCGCCACTAACTTCTCAACAAATTAGAGCCTTCGCACGAAACGTGGAAGTTTTGTTTATTTATGTAAACACAAGGAGAACGAGTCATGTTATTAAAATGACATCGACCATTTTGAAGACGAACTACTGTTGCAAGTACTGCGCAGATAATAGCGAACTTAAACAAAGCTTAAACTAGTACGGGGAGCGGACAAGAAACAGCCTTAAATTTTACACTTTTAGTTATAACCAACTACCGTTATTTAGGACGACTATGGTTATTTTAATACAATGAAGATAATATTTCAAATTGGGTCCTAGAATTCTTCTCAACCATAAAGCCCTGTCTTATAATATAACCTCGATTATAAATTTTCTTTACAGTCATTTTGTTCAACGAGTTTGTTTGTCGTCGTCTTACATGCTTAAGGGCATTGACGGACGATTCGTATGTTTGTTTACAAAAACAGATAATATTTTTCTAGTAGACTAAAGGAGTAAAAGTTTTTACCCTAAACGTCAAATATATTTAAAGAAACATTTGTCGTTTGTCCGCTGCAGATGATCTAGTATCGAAGACAATCAAACAAACAGAGGAAAGAGTTTCTGACGTGAAACGTCGTGCCGAAGAAGCGGTGAGTGATGTGAAGCGGCAAGCTGTCGTAGAACTACAGAAAGCAGTAAGGGCCGCTGAGGAGAAGGCAAATGAAGCTGTAGGGCAAACACAAAATAAAGTCGATAAAGCTGTGATGGAGGCAAGACGTCAAGCTATTGAAGAAACATTGGGAATGATTAACAGGCAGTCGGACTCCAGTGAGGTAAGTCAGAAATTAACATAAGTATAGTAAGCCAGATGATGGTCAACCTTAGAAATATAGAAACTTAGCAAGATCACTTTAATTACCGGACGTCAAATACGAGAGTAGGTCTAATAAAAAATAGGTAACTGATTGACCACCAGTGACACGCAAGCCCACCTTGTGTCAGAAAATTGATTTGTGGTAACATCCTGTGTCTTGCTGGCTCGTATACTGTGAGACGTTACCATTTCCGTGACTATGACCTGTTTTGTTTCAGAACTGTTGGAACTGCGGTCGTAAAGCAAACGAGACGTGCAGTGGATGTAATTTGGCTCGATATTGTGGAGCATTTTGTCAACATAAAGATTGGGAAAATCATCACAGAGTTTGCGGTCAACAGATATCGAAATCTAGCCCCGCTGATGATACGAAGAAAGTACCTACCTCTACAGCAACACCGGGGAAAGAATCCGGGAAGTTGGCACCTAGTCCTGGCTTAAACCGCCCAAAGATCGCATCCCCCACTAGCACTGGAGATCCTATCACATCCCTCAGTGACTATGTGAGAAAAACACCATCAACGTGAACTCTTATCATGCGGGTGAAATATCAAAGTTTGCAAAGTCTGTGTTTGTCATACAAATATACATGTCTGCTTTATCAAGAGATAGAACTGCGCATGCGTACACAGCAGACATCGTGCTTGGCACGAGAATCTAGCCGTAAAATCCTGGGATTAAGAGAAATATATTTGAACTTATTTTCATTTACCGAAAGTAATAGAGTATTGCTTCGAGGTGTTTATAGGATAGGTTTAGATAGATTTATGTCCTCGCTATGTGTGTAGTCTGGTGAAGTCTCATCCGAGCCACAATTTCACTGAGACAAATATGTGTAGGTATCCATGTAAATAATCCACCTAGCAGCAGGAATGAACAAGTTGTAAATAACAATAGTTGATATAATAATACACTACTTCTGTTTGAAAATAGTGTATAGCAATAGTGTAGATATACTGTGTGTTCCCTGTAGTTTAACAAACTTCACGTACTGATTAACTTTGACAAAACCACGCCTGGGAAAGCAGGGTTCTTGTACAACTTGTTGACAATAAGGACGAGTAGTCTATTTATGTAAATATATATAGCAGGTGTAAGTAATAATAACATCCATGCACAATTTAAACATGTTTTGATCGTACGTAATAAAAAATGCAAAACTTGATCATGAGGCCGAAAACCTGACGCGGTTTTACAATCTCCGGTCCTGGGTACGAGCTTGCAAAGATGGCGGCCATTTCAAAATAAATTTCTGTTTGTGTAATATTTCTGCAACACTTGGCAATGGAATATACAACTGTTCGTTCATTTTTCATGAGATTTAACAAAGATAAACTGTTCAAGATATGTGTAGACAACAAACTAGCAGGAGAATTAAAAAAATCTTCGTATACCAAGGATTATTTATCCCGTTTGCTTGTCGAACATGCTCTGGTAAGAATTTTTTGTGTTTTGTTTGTATTTGTGCTGGTTCTTGAAACTTCATTTGTTTTCTAACAGAGTGGCAAATTCTCGTTGAGGAAGCTTGAAATACTGGATCTACTTCGTAAGTAGTTGAAATACTGCGGTGAAAATATTCTGTTCTAGAATATGTAACAGAATGACAGTGTGACACCTATTAAACAGCTTGAATATAGAGTATAATAATTAATATGATTGTTTAGACTATCACAGTAGTACAAACAAGAAATGGAATGTTTATGAGTTGCAAGGAAAAGGTAAACGTAACTTTGGTGTAATAAAGAAATACTATTAAGAAGTTCACATTTTATAAATTATAATTAAATTACTTCCTTGGCACAATGTTAATTGGGGATTGCTCTAGCAATTGGCAACTTTCAGAGTTGTGAACATGTAATGAAACGTGTTAGTTGCAGAAAAACACACAAACCAGCACGAGTTCCCCTCAACATTTTTTATTCAATTTATAAATATCTCGGGGAGGGGGGCAAGATGGGGCGGGGGGAGAGGGGTGGAAGACCAGACTGCAAAGTTTGTCAACGTTGCACGCAATATTTTTTAGGCAGAAATTTCAGTGCACCTGGGGTGAACTTTGTAATAATTTTTGCAATTTAATCTGCCCTCAAATGTCTAATTTTGATTGTTTCTAATGTGTATCTGGCTACTTTTGTGCCCTTCATTGCATCTTGCAGTGCCCTTGGGAACTGTTTTGTGCATGTGCACTTCAATTTTCTAACATTGTGCACCCAAGATCTCATCGAAGAGTGCCCAACTCTGCAGTCTGTAAGCTGCTTTGCTTCTGTACACTATGTACAACTGAAATCTGAAACATGTTCCTTCTTTGAAAAGGAAAAGGAAAAGATAAACAGTTTGTCTTAAATGATCCTGAAGAATTTGAAGAACTGATGGATAAAGAATTGAAAAGTTATTTAAACTGTGTAAGTAAATATAGAGGAGTTTCTGCCAAGGTAATGGAAGGAACAAAGTGAACATGGACACTACCTGTGGTGCCATTCATTGTGTTGGCGATTGACCGATAATCAGAATCGAGCCAATTTTTTCCTAGTTATCAGCATTGATATATCAATGCTTATCAGTAGACAATTTGGTTGGTAGATTTGGGTCGTTCCAGAAAAGATCCACACTCCCCCCACGGAGGAAATTTCTGCTGTCCGGAGGGGGAGGGGAGACGAAAGGTAGGGGGGTTAACTTCCAATTTCCTCTGTTGGGGTGGTATGGATATTTTCTGGAATGACCCATTATTTGTATTTGCAATTGTGTAAAACTGATTGTGAAGAAAATATGCACCTGAAAATGCACCTGTAATGTCTGCCAAAGATTGAAAGTACATGATCAAGTCCTCCAAGACAATGTTTACAGAGGTAGTCAACATCCTGCAGTGGGCTTGTTCCTGGCTATGTTGTAATATTCATTTTGTCTCTCCAAATAGAAAGTTTGTGTGTTGGCTGAGAACAACATGTTATTGGCAAGGATCTCAGTTTGGAATGAAAACCCCAACCTTCTTTTATCAACAACATCAATCTACATGATTCATATCCCTGGTTCCTCACACGTCTTGTTGTCCACTGTCAAAGCTGCATACAAAACTTATTTCTATAAGGTAACTACATCCTGTGCCACTTTCAGCTGCAAGAAATGCTAATTAGGCATGTCTCAATGTTTGAAGAATTTGAATGTTTATTTCTCTCTCAGGCACTTGAAAACTTGTTTGGTTGTGAGAATCTAAAAGAAATAGATCTCACAGGGAAGAAAGTTGGTCCTCTTTGTGATCTTGTCTTAAATAAGAGCAGTCAGGTAAGATCTGTTCATGCCAGTTGATAATTATGAATAAACTGTTTGTATTTTGTGATGCATCTCTCAATTCTATTAATTTGCCTGCAGATATGAATACTACATTTTCAAATCTGCATTTGCATGCACTTTTATTAACAGTATTCATTTTCTTTTCAAGGGTTCGTTTAGTCATTTCAGATTAAACCAAGTTGACGAAAATCCACTCTCAAGAAAACGCAAAAGAGATTCAGGTATAGCCTACAGTTCAGAACTCATCCATAATTAAAAATAAGGAACAATTGTGGTTACACCATGTATTTTATTTAATTCTATTTTTAATTTAATTTTATTGTATTTAATAATTCAACAAATTGTTCCTTTATTTTTACTATGAATGCCAGAAAACATTCATCCATAATTTTCAACATTTTCACAATTGGCAAAATGCATGTTAGTGGCGGAGGGGTGGGGGGTTAATGACAGTTTATAATCAACTAATCTTTAGTTTGGATTCCAGTCATATAATTTTAGGAAGAAGACAGAAGTGACATTTTTGTATTTATAATACAGATAATATTTTTAAGGCGAAGATAGTGATATTGAGAACAACCCAAAGACATTCAATGAAGAATGGAAGAAAGATCAAAAGATTAAAACACAAACATTAAAGACGTTTGGATCTAATCCACAACCATCATTAGAGAAGATTGAATTCAAGGTTTGTTCCACATTTTTGTTGAACTGTAAACCAACTAGTTTATAACTACTACATGCACTGGTCGAAATTACAAACAGGATCCTATATTTAGGATCCTCTTAGGATTTTGCAAGGATCCTGTTAGGATCCCACTAAGATCTTCACTATAGGATCCTATGAGATCTTATTAAGGTCTTGGACGATCCTATAAGATTCTGTTTATATAAGATAGGATATATAATTTCTGGATGAAAGGCTTTCGCTCTGACATTGAAGTGTTTGAAGTAGTTGCATTTTTCAATTATTTTCTCTGAGAATCATGACTACTTTGCAATTCTACTTCATGATAGTGCTTTAATAGTGAAATAATATCTTTATATGTGATTCACAGATGAGTACAAGATTCAAAGCAGGAGAGTATGTGCCCGAGCTAGCAGACAGCGAGGAGACTGTTAACTGTTTTGTTAGATTCAAAGGAACCAATGTCCTGGAAGGAATTCAGAAATTATGTGAACACGGTCTGGCCTCACAGCCACTGCCCTCTCATATGAGAAATATTCATTCCTTGTCAAGAAATTATTTTATACTGACCGACAAGAAAAGACCAAAAGAAAACTAAGGTAACTCGATATCTTTGCCACAAAACATTTTCATTGATATACATCTTGTTTGTATATCCTTGATTACACTATTTGTAAAACAGACTTGATCTAAGATATATATATACATAACTTTAGCAAACAAAAGAAAAAAACGTTTATATATACGTGCAACGCAAGTTCGGGTATGGACCGATGTTACGTTAAACAGTATTACAGAAAAACAGTATTACAGTAAATCAGTGAGACTGATATTTTTATTCTCATTTTTCTCATGCACTCTGTTTAACGTTAAACGTCTTGGTTCACCTGGTAACAACCATATTTGGGTTAATTTAATATTCCTGTTAAATTTCCTGGTTAAATTAGTCAGATTATGTTAGGTGGATAAATAATCAGGCTCCCGTGGCGAATGAGTTTTAAATATAAACATGACTCCAGTAATTGCTTTGGTGCAGCAAGAATTGTCATGTATATAACATCATTAACATGGTCCGCGTATCCATGCATAGCTAATTCATAACCTCCTTCCAGCTTGAGAATGAGCTTTTAGTCTCCATATGTAAGTTAATAATATCATGAAATTAAAATTTTGAAAACATATTTGTAACTTGAACGTAGCGGACATTGCACAATTATTGGGGCCCTAGGTCCTAACAATTATGTCAGTTTAAAGGTGACTTGGTATAAACATTAAAAGAATTTGAAAATATAAACAGTCAAAGCCGGCCATGGATATCTAAAAACGAAATCAGGAACTAGGAATCTTCGTGATTCACTTTAGTTGGTGATATTCGAAAGGATTTTACCGACTTAACACATGTAGATGTAAGTTTTACTGATAAAACACAACTGGATTTGATTCCGTTTTCACCATATAAAGCTAATGTGGTTCTTTCACTGATTAGATCAGTGGGTTCTTTACGCTATAATTACTTTTAATTCCCCACAATCTTGTATTCATGATATCTGTTAATGACCGCATTAATAACTGAACAATATCGTGGGAAAATGCGTTCCTATTCTCAGTGTTTTCTTAATCTTTTTTTGCAATATTTTACTCTTTTTTTAACTTTGGATATATATAATTCGTATACGTTTCCAGCTCTGGAAAATCAGTATAGTTTTGAGAGGCTATATAGCCTATTGAAATAAAAGGTGTGTATAATTAAATATGTATCTTGTAGCTATTTTTAAGGTATTTAATGGTTTTCACACTAAAGCAAATATAACGAATTTTGTTTACGGAAACTTTCAAGAGGCGAGACGTAGTAGGTATTCAGTCAAGTGTCACGGAAATTTCATATTTGCATCAGAAATAATCATCAATAATGTTCCGTATATTATAATCTTCACGACTTTCGTTTCGACCATTTTCTATCAGTATTTTCCGCTAGATTAAAAGATCACTTATTTGCATCGTGACAGTGGCGGTGAAACGCCCAAACGGATGGAATGCTCGATGAGGCAATATCATTCAATGCGCAATTAAAAACACGTGGATGAGTAAATGAGAGATTATAAAGCGCGTATTGAGTATTTTCTAGGGGTCATTTCAGAGGTGATCAAGAGACAAAGATGATTCAGACTAGGAGCCTTTTGCTTCTCGCGTTTTTTCTCGTACTTTCAGGTATTCTTGTAAACTGTTCTCTTTGTAATTTTGTTTATAGCTAATTATTTAACTCGCACATAGCCCTGATTATCCACCTGCATGGACGAATTTGGACGACGGCATACTTGTTGTTCACTGGTTATTCATCTTCGGCACAAGACGCATTATGCGTAAAGACGAACCGCTATAATAGTTCGTCTACACGCTAATATTAGTTATAGTGAGGACGCATAGCAAACTTTAAGATAGTTTATTCATCGGGTTATTTGTCTCTACATTTGACAAACAAGATAGACGCACCTCTAGTATATATAATCTTGTTTCCGTTCATGCATATACATCGCGAGACAAATCTCCCACCTCTTTTCTACTGAAATGTTGTCTGTTCTCACAACTCCTCTTGGCTCTTGTTATTTGAATTACGTCAACTTATTCATGTTTCTAGAAAGTGCAGTTGAAAGTTTAAAACTTGGACAGCTTTGTAGTTCAAATTGTGCAAATAGAGTTCGTGGTTGTGACAGTCAAGGATGTGGTTATTATGGAGCATCAAGGTTAGTGCTATACGTTGTACCGTTGCCATGTTCAGGCTAGTACGTCTCTGCAATGTCACGCGTGTTCTTATTAATGTAATATTATTCATGTATATAGAGATCACAGGTACAATTTGTAACAAACCAAACCTGTAACAAATCAAAATCGTTTTGATGAAAGAAATGGTTTTCGACATCGTTTTTTATGGATTGAACTAAAGTAATTGTTTTGATTAAAGAAATTCTTTTTGACAATATTTTCAGAAAGTTTCGAGTAGGTTGACGCATTTAATTTTCGACTTGTTACAAATTTTTCTAACAAATTGTTATCGTACTGATTTTCAACAACTTGACAAGAAATTGTGAGTACAACCTTGCAGGAACTTCATACTCCGCCTTGCATGCAAACAAATTTTGTTGAACACATCTAGTACATCGTTCTGTCTAAACTGTTCTGCCTTCATTGATGTTGATATTCTAACTAAAAAGTAAACTATCCGGTGGAAATTCTCTAACACTTGTAACGGTCCTGTCCTTGCTTTATTTCAGAGGCAGTCGTACACATAAAGGGAGTGATATAGTGTGTACACCAGAAAGTATTGTGATGGCGCCATTTCCTGGGAAAATCTTGCGTCGTTCATTTCCTTATGCAAACAACAATGAACCGTACAACAACGGACTGTATCTTGAAGGAACAGGAGAGGCCACGGGTAAGATTTCTTTTTCATACATCATAAACCAACACAAAATTACAGCTGGGATAGGGCATCAGTTTAATTAAATGTATTTTAATTATGTTTTTGTAGATTGAATTTTCGAACGAAAATTCCTAACCTAACCGAAAGCAGGGCCTCCGCCTTCCAGCAGGAACACTCCCCGTTACGACCAAAATTATATAAATTTACGACATTTCACTACAAAAATCCCTTTTACGTTCAGTTCTATCCAAATTCTATATTCAGTTCTATCCATGAACGAGATACGCAGAATAGTTGTATTGGTAACTTTGTAATTCCAATCTCAGTCTTCAAACTTATAGCCTACGGTGTAGACCCCAACAGAAACACGTTTCGTGAGGGGTCTACGAATAAACGAAGAAAAGCTTGCCCGGCGTACGTCATATCCGTTTTACGTTTTGGGTAAATTAACTCCAATTTATTCAAATTTCTGAAGCGTGCGTGAATGTAAATTTTCATTTGGCGCTTTATATTAAAATGTTCCATGGCGGTCTTTGTGCAATAAAATATACCCTGACTATATATATATATATATACCCAACCATTAAACACATGTTCGAACGGACTAAAAAGTTCTTGTCATTCGTACAAACTGTTTATAGGCTGTTGAAGGCTGGAAACTTGTCAAGATATCCAATTTCCGAAGTCGAAGACAAAGTCGATTTCACACTAAATGTAGCCGGCATAAAAGCTAAGCTTTTATAAGCTTTATCGCAAGTCGGCTC
>CACRXK020002327.1:33916-44473 GCA_902702795.2 Paramuricea clavata | reverse complement strand
TGCAGTATGAGATTCGTTCACGGAAACACACTTATTATGTTAATAAGGTCCAACACCTAAAATTCTCTAATCCTAAGAAATGGTGGGACTGTGTCAAACAAATTTCTGGGAAAAATAAGGCGTCATCTACGCCTATTAATATTATCAAGGACGGCGTTGCTCTTTCTGGGACCAATCTTGCTAACGTAGTAAACGACCATTTCCTGTCTATCAATGCTGATCTTCCACTCCTCGATCTTGGTTCCCTACCAGCTTACTTACCCGCTCCTCAGCCGGTTCCAATAATTACACCTATTGAGGTCTGTCATAAACTCCTCAAAGTCAAGCCTTTTAAATCGCATGGCCTGGACGGTATTCCAAACCGCGTAATTAAAGAATTTGCATATGAACTAGCTGAACCAGTGTGTATCATCTTTAACGAGTCATTATCTTCGAGCATAGTTCCATCTGATTGGAAGGACGCTAGCATAACTCCTATTCCTAAAACTCAGTCTGTATGTTGTGAGGACGAACTCCGTCCAATCGCCCTTACCGCATGCTTGTCCAAGATCCTCGAAGACTTCGTTGTAAGATGGATGATGGATGATATCAGAAGCAAAATAGACCCCAAGCAGTTTGGCAGTCTAAAGGGTTCATCTGCAAGTTTTTGTTTGATTGATATGGTAAATAATTGGCTGCGTACCCTTGACGCCCCCTCGCACTATCTTAGAGTATGCTTTTTAGACTTCAGTAAGGCGTTTGACCGGATAAATCACAACATCCTCATTGGAAAACTAATATTACTTGGCGTTAGAAGATGCATTATTCCATGGATCTGTGACTTTCTTTCTAATCGTCGTCAACTAGTTAAAATTGGTGGATTTCAGTCAGCATGGGGAAGTGTTAACGGAGGTGTCCCACAAGGAACTAAGCTGGGACCGATATTATTTCTTGTTATGATTAACGATCTAGAACTAAAGTCTCCACATACAAGTCACTGGAAATATGTTGACGATCTTACTCTTTCTGAATCTCTATCTATTCGTGACCAATCGACATTACAATCTGACCTAGATGAAATACAACAATGGGCAGAGCAGAATGACATGCGTTTGAATGTTAAGAAATGCAAAGAAATGGTGATTAGCTTTTTAAGACAAAGTCCAAACATTGTCTCCCTGCATATCAACGGGAATCCACTCAGTATCGTATCATCATTTAAAGTACTTGGTGTCACCTTTAATGACCATCTGAAGTGGAATGATAATGTCAACATTCTCGTGAAGAAAGCTTCTAAGCGCCTGTACATTTTGCGCATATTGCGAAGAAGTGGCGTTCCATCGGCTGACCTGCTGCCAGTTTTCATTGCCCTGGTACGTTCAGTCCTAGAGTACGCATGCACAGTTTGGCATACGAGCCTCCCAAATTATCTTTCAAACAATATTGAACATGTTCAGAAGCGTGCCTTGCGTGTATTATACCCAGGTCTGCGTTATATCGACGCACTCCAAATAGCCCAAATCCCTCGCTTAGACACTAGGAGACACGATTTGTGTACGAAAACCTTTGAGAAGATTGCTAAACCCAACAACCGACTGAACCACCTTCTGCCACCAACACGGGTGGCCGCACACGGACGGACTTTGCGTAATAAGGACTGTCTGTCTCTGCCAAAGTGTCGTACTAATAGATACAAAAATAGTTTTATTCCAGCAATGTGCTTTGAGTTAATGAACAAACTTCAATGATAGTTTAATTAGTTGTATATTATATATATATATTTTAGTTATATATTATATATAGATTTTAATATTTTAGATAATTTATTGAATTTATGTAAACATATCATAATTCATTGTATTAATGCCAAGATATGTGAATAAACCATTTATTATTATTATTATTATTATTAATGCCCCCAGTGTAGCAAAGACTTGAATTTGCGACAATCTGAAAATTGTACTGTATTTTACTAATCTACAATCACTAGGCTTTCTGTCGATGCTTCTTTATTCTTGCATAGTCAGGCCATTTCCAGCCATGAAAAAGCAGGTTTTCCCAGGTATGTAATCGAAAAGAAATTTGAGACTTAATATTATGAATTTTACGTTCTATTGTACTTCAAGGCCCCTGTAGCAGAAACCTGAATTTGCAGCAATCTGATTGTTGTTTTGTCAGGTTGTTTCTGCGCATCTAAAAAGGTATTTGGGAAATTTATCCAGTTGAAGCAAGGCAAGAGGTTGACAAGAAGACATAGCGTCTATATTTCTCTTTCGACACATTTTAAATAATTAATTTATTAAAATCATGTTATACACAATTTTTTTTTTAAAAATGACGCCAACTTTATAATTTAAAAAAAAATTATTTGTATAGAACATGATTTTAAACAATTAATTATTTAAAGCTGTGTCGAAAGAGAAATATATGGACGATATGCCTTCGAAAAGCACAGAGTAAAAAAGAAGGTTATCCCAGGTCTATAATCGAATAAAATTGGAGAATTATATTATGCAGGTTTGAATCTTACGTTCTGTTCTATTTCAGGGCCCCTGTAGCAGACACCTGAATTTGCGCCAATCTGAAAATTGTATTCTAGGAACTCAGGATCACTAGGCTTTCCGGTGATGCCTTATTCATGCATAGTCAGGCCGATTCCGGCTTTCAAAAAGCAGGTTGTTCCGGGCGTGTTATCGAATAAAAATTCAAGACCCCTGTAGCACAGACTTGAATTTGCACCAATCTGAAACTTGTATTTTAGGAATCTACGATCAGTAGGATTTCTGTTGATGCCTTACTCTTGCATAGGCAGGCCGTTTCCGGCTATGAAAAAGCAGCTTTTCCGGGTGTGTATTCAAAAACAAATTTGAGACATAATATTATGCTTGTTTGAATCTTACGTTCTAGTGCATTTCAAGGCCCCTGTAGCAGAAACGTGAATTTGCGTCAATCTGAAATTTCCATGATAGAAATGTACGGTCAATAGGCTTTCTGTCGATGCCTTGTTTTTGTATAGTCAGGTCGTTTCCGGCTATGAAAAAGCATGTTTTTCTGGAAGTGTAATCGAAAAAAAATTGAGATTTAATGTTATACTGGTTCGAAACTTACGTTCTATTGCATTTCAAGGATCCTGTAGCAGAGACTTAGATATCTGAAAATTGTATTTTAGGAATCTACGATCACCGGAATTTCTGCTGATGCCTTATTCTTGCATAATCAGGCCGTTTCAGGCTATGAAAAGCAGTTTTTCCGCTTGAGTAATCGAACAAATATTTGAGACTTAATATGCTGGTTTGAATCTTATGTTTTATTGCATTTCAAGGCCCCTGTAGCAGAGACGTGAATTTTCTCCAATCTGAAAATTGTATTTTAGGAATCTACGAACACTGGGCTTTCTGCTGATGCCTTATTCTTGCATAACCAGGCCGTTTCAGGCTATGAAAAAGCATGTTTTCCTGGTTGTGTAATCGAACAGAAATTTGAGATTTAATATTATGCTGGTTTGAATCTTACGTTCTATTCTATTTCAAGGCCCCTGTAGCAGAGACGTGAGTTTGCGCCGATCTGAAAATTGTACTTTTTAGGTATCTACGATCACTAGACTTTTTGTTGATGCCTTACTCTGGCATATAGTCAGACCGCTTACGGCAATGAAAAAGCAGGTCTTTCCGGGTATGTAATCGAAAAACAATTTGAGACTTAATATTGTTTTGAATATTAGGACAGTCTATTCTATTCAAGGCCCCTGTAGCAGAGACTTGAATTTGAGCCAATCTAAAAATTGTATTTTAGGAATCTATGATGAGTAGGCTTTCTGCTAATGCCTTACTCTTGCATGGTCAGGCCGTTTCCGGTTATGAAAAAGCAGGCTTTTTCCGGGTGTGTAAACGAAAAATAATTTGAGACTTGAGAATTATTCTGTTGATTTGAATGTTAGGTTCTATTCTATTTCAAGGCCCCTGTAGCAGAGACTTGCATGAATATGCGGGAATCTGAAAATTGTATTTTGTAGGAATCTACAATTACTAGACTTTCTATCGATGTCTTATTCTTGCACAGTCAGACCGTTTCCGGCAATGAAAAAGCAGGCTTTTACGGGCGTGTAATCGAAAAAAAAATCGAAACTTAATATTATGCTGTTTTGAATCTTAGGTTCTATTCTATTTCAAGGCTCCTGTAGCAGAGACTTGAATTTGCGCCAATCTGGAAATCTACTATCACTAGACTTTCTACTGATGCCTTACTGATGCATAATCAGGCCGTTTCCGACTATGGAAAAGCAGGTTTGAGACTAATTTACGTTTTATTGCATTTCAAGGACCCTGTAGCAGAGACTTGAATTTGCTCCAATCTGAGAATTGTATTTTAAAAAAGAATCTACGATAACTGGACTTTCTGCTGATGCCTTATTCTTGCATAATCATGCAGATCTTAATATTATGCTGGTTTGAATGTTACGTTCTATTTATTTATTATTTTTTTTATTTTAGAACTTTTATTAAAAATACACATTAAAATTATAGTTACAATAAAAAGAATGTTTAAAGTTAAACGATTAGTTGCATCTGTTTATTATTTTGTTTTCCCAACGAATTCATATGTTCCTATACAATTACAGTTTAAATTTTGTTCAGCAAGATACACGACCTTCAAATAGAGCTAGTTCAATCTCCCCACCAAAGGAATTAATTGGATTGTGGCGAGAAGATCTGCATCCTCGTAGGCACATTATCGCTGATCGTAACAATGAAAAGCTAAGTCGGCACCTAAGACAGTTTATTGTCTTGCTATATGACTTGTCGTGTTTTTCAGCGATCAAGGATGCTATTCTCTTGTAGACTCACCACGTTTGCAGTGGCACCCATACCACCCGCTGTCGAGAAGACCAGCGGAGAAAATGACCTGTGTTCTACTTCTCTAATTCTTTCTTCGTATGCTCTTCTTTTCTCCAGTTCATTCTTACGATAGCATTTAGAGAGGGAGGTGTTTCGTTAGCTTGGTGCGAAAGGGTTGAACACCTTGACGTCAAAAAATGGCAGCAGTGTTGTAATAGCAACAGCGTACATTGCCATTGCAGGGGAATCTCCTTGTGTAGTGCCCTCTTGCGAATAAATTAGTTCTCCGCCTATGAACAATGGAATGTGTTCCCTGTAGGTATTTGTGAATACCTTCGATAGTGCTGGGCAAAGATGCTTGATATTAATTAAGGCTGTTTGATGGTTTAAGCAGTTAAAAGCATTGGTGGCATCCACAAGAATAACACCATCCGCATCCTTATCTTCAAACACTTGATGTATAGCGTGAACAGTTGCCTCACAACCGGATAGATGTCCAGCACATGGCTTCTTGAATCTCGTTGCCAAACACACTGACAATCGCTTTACCAATAATACGCCGAGCCATCTCACCAATTCCGACCGGACGTACTCCAGGGCATTTATCAAGCGCAATCAAGCGACTACCAACAAATGATGTTAAACTTGATGGATCAACAAGAGTAGTGCAGATTCTTCTAGCAACTCCGGCTAAAGCATCAATCACATAGACCAACTGAACATGATTTAAAAGATGTACAGAGTCGTCGCCAGGCCATTGCATCAAGACCAGATGGCCATGCGGCTCCTTCTGTTTTAATGGCCGTATTCTGTATCAACGCTCCGTCAATCCCATAAAAAATAACTGGGTGTGGTTCCATGTTGCAATCCCCATTAAGTATCGCCGATTGAACAGGTGGTATATTAGGTGGATGCTTCTCTAACAGGACTTGTCTGACGATCTTGGGATTGTCAGGGGCAACACAGCTATCACAGGTCAGACATTCTCCATTGTCTTCCGATATTATCCGAAGTGCTGCTCTTACTTTATCCTGCATTATCAACTTTGCGAAAACTCGCGCAGTATCATCAGATGACCGCTGCTCAGATTGTCTGACTAAGCGTTTTTGGATAGCAAGATCCTCATCTAGCAGACCATTGATATTCCCATCCATCCATTGCTTAAGTCTACGATTTAAATGCAAAGTATGCTCTTTTGCCTTAGATTTGGGATGTGGTTTCTGGAGTAAAAGAGCAGGCCATTGTGGAAGAATAACCATTGTGGCTGTTAATTTAAAGCCACACTCTCAAGTGACGATATATCAGCATAAACTCGAAACATTCGAGTAAGCTCGCGCACAAAGGATTTACCAGCCTGGCCAGATGGAGTTTTAAACAAGTTTCGTCTCCAATGAACCACTTCTTTATACTGTGGCTTTCTTGGATAGCTTGAGCAAATGCTTCGCCTTCGACTTCACCCCATCGAAACACTGGAGACTGCATTGGGATATAATCTGGTGTGTGTTCTGAAATTAGTACTTCATTTTCATCGCTTTCGGGTTCTTGGTGTTGGTTAACGTGCGATGTTTATCAATCTTGAAGTAAGCTTGGCAAATTCCCTATTTGCATTGATTTTGATTTTCACAACGTTTATCTTTCCCTGGCTTACAATTTGTGCAAACTCGGTTGTTCCTACCACAAATACACGATCTACATGTCCCATTTCCGTTACAGCGGCAACACTGAGTCATGTTCCAACTATGAACAACTATAACTTGCTCGAAAACCTTGTTGAAAAGAGTTAAACAACGTTTATTTATTTCAAAAATGCGGAGTTAAAAAGAAAAACACGTCCGGCATTTTGCTTTGGTGTTTCCACTTCCGGTTTACGTTCTATAGCAGTTTAGGGCTCTTGTAGCAAAAACTTTAATTTGCGGCAATCTAAAATTTGTATTATAGTAATGTACGGTTAACAGGCTTTCTGTCGATACCTTGTTTTTGCATAGCCAGGTCGTTTATGCGCATTAAAAAAGAATGAGATAACCATCCCAGGTGTGTAATCGAATGGAATTGGAGACTTAATATTATGCTGTTTTGAGTATAGGCGTACGAGGCGGGAGGGGGGCTGGGGGGCGGCAGCCCCCCAGTTTAGTCAGAAATATTAATTAGTCGGGCAATTTGTACTTAAGAGTCGCGCAATCTTCCTGTGAACTTGAAATCAAATTGGTCTTTCCAACAAACAAATGTTATTAATAGTAAAATGCGAAAAATATTTAAAAACAAACTAGGATATATACTTGCATAAAGGTGATAAAAATAATTAAAATAAACATGCTTTTCCATTCGCGCCACTGGCTATATGCCATAACTGGCTGGCGCGAGCGCTAACTAGCGCTAAACAGACATTACTCCCAACGAATTGTGAAGAGACTTAATCATTTTAAAGAAAATCATATATTGTAATCGTTAATTGTAACAACGTTGTTCACCTTGTAGTTATGAAAGACTGCTAGGGTATGTCAGCGTATGAAAAATATCACTCATACGCTGACATACGTTTCAAGCACGGTCGCATACGGTGGTCTACGCTGGCATACGGCGAGGCCCGGCGAGACAGAAACCTTTTTTAAACATGCTTAAAAATTTTGTGCGTATTCGGACGTATAGTTTATACGATAAGCTTACTCCAGGCACAGGCTGAATACGCTAGAGATACGCGAAATGTACGGTACTCATGCATATACATGCACTGGCATTTCAAGGGATGGACTCCAGTCTTCTACAAAGGAAGTTCCATCTTGACAACGATTCCAACTACATCACGTTCTGCAGAAAGATCTTTCAGTGGGTAACGAAGGGTGAAGACGTACGTTCATTCCACAATGGGTCAAAATTTCTCTTCTCTGTATGGGACGAGCGTATACTAATAGAACACTGCTCGAGAATGATATGGACAGAATCATTCATGTTTTTGGCCAACGAACTCACCGTGTCTCATATTTCTTTTGACAGTAAACTTGCAGTGGAGATTAGGTTAGGTTTTCGGTAAAAGTTACATTTAAGTAAAATAGTCATCAGACTTGGTCTTGTTTCATTAATTTTTCCTTCGATCCTCACATAATCTCCCCCCAAAACGAAGGAAATGGCATTTTAAAGGCTCTACTTTTCAAAATTTCCCGGGGGGCCCCTGGCAGTTCTCGCGCCTTCGGCGCTCGTCGGGCAAATTGACATCCGTCCCCCCCCTAAATTTCTAAGCCCGTACGCCTATGGTTTTGAGCCTTTGGTTCTATTCTATTTCAAGACCCGTGTAGCAGAGCCTTGAATTTGCGGCAATCCGAAAATTGTATTTTAGGAATCTGCGATCACTAGTGTTTATGCTGATGCCTTATTCTTGCATAGTCAGGCCGTTTCCAGCTATGAAAAAGTCAGTTTTTCCGGTCGGGTTGTGTAATCGAAAAAAATGTCGAGACTTAACATTATGGCTTAGGCTGTTTGAATCTTAGGTTATATTCTATTTCAAGGTCCCTGTAGCAGGGACTTTAATTTGCGGCAATCTGAAATTTGTATTTTAGGAATCTACGGTCACCAGGCTTTCTGTCGATGCCTTAGCGAGGCCGTTTGCGGCTTTTTTCCAGGTGTTTAATCAAGAACAAATGTTAGACCTAATATTATGCTGTTTTGAATCTTACGTTCTATTGTACTTCTTCAAGGCCCGTTCGCTGCGCTCACTGTTGAGATATCATGTTCAACACTTCTGGTGTTTCCGCGCACACATGTACATGTATTATTCTCTATATATACATATTGTATTGATTGACTGTAAATAATTGATTATGTAATCTGACTAATACAAATGAATATAAATAAAAGAGTCTACGATTTCTAGTTGGTCTCTAGCTCAAAATCTTGAAAATTATTGTAATATATCATAAATATAAAGTAGGTGAATCCAGCTATAGACTAATTTTTTATCAAGACAAGAACAACGAAATCCAACAACACAGCTAGTGAAGTTCGCGAATTTTGTATAGATTTGTATCACGCGCGGTAAAAATAACCACTTTCGGCTCAAAATTGGTTATTTTTCACGAGCGTAAAGGCGGATTTCCAGTCCACGCACGAAGCTCCTCGCAGCTCGCTGCGAGTGCATGCATGAGTACTTTCATCCAATCACAATGCTAAACAGTTAATTTTAATTAGATGCAAGCACTCGCAGCGAGCTGCGAGGAGCTTCGTGCGAGGACTGGAAAACCGCCTTAATGCGGATGTAAAATTTGCGAACTTCACAGGGCCATATATTTTTCTCATTTTACAACAATTCGCAACCAAATTAAACGTTGTGCAATTTTACACATTTTAAGATTCTCTTTCCAGCTGTGGTAATGGTTTCGATCTTCTTGTCTAGATCAAAATTTCGTCTGTAGCTGGAATCACCCATTTATTGTACCGAAAATTAAAAATAGAATAGTAGTAATCTTAATATAGAATAGAAGTAATCTTAATATAGAATAGAAGTAATCTTAATATAGAATAGTAGTAATCTTAATATAGAATAGAAGTAATCTTAATATAGAATAGTAGTAATCTTAATATAGAATAGAAGTAATCTTAATATAGAATAGTAGTAATCTTAATATAGAATAGCAGTAATCTTGCACATAGAATAGAAGAATCTTAACATATAATAGCAGTAACTTAACATAGAATAGAAGTAACTTAACATAGAATAGCAAGTAACTTACCAGAACAGTAGTAACTTTCAATTACAGCAATTGCAAGCAACTTAATATAGAATAGAAGTAATCTTAATATAGAATAGTAGTAATCTTAATATAGAATAGAAGTAATCTTAATATAGAATAGTAGTAATCTTAATATAGAATAGAAGTAATCTTAATATAGAATAGTAGTAATCTTAATATTGCCTCATAGGCTAGTTGTCAAAAGTGGGTCATTTCATTGGATCATTTGGAAATAGTTGATTTTTTTATTGCATCTCATTCTCTGTCCTGTTTTTCACAGGCTGGCATAAAGCTACACGTTTCTGTTAACTCATTGTACATTATACACTTAATGTCTGCTCCCGAGAGTCTCAATGTTCATTCAATGAGATTCAAGGGAAAACAAAACTAACTATTTTCCGAGGGAACAAACATCAAGTGTTTTGATATATAGCGACAAACAAAAATCAACATTCAACAACATTCATACAAACAATTGTATTTCGTGACAAAAATTCTATTGTGTAAACGAGTTTAAAATTAAAAGAACCTACTTAAACGATTTCAGCAGCATATCCTGTTTTGCATTCTTTATTTCAACACAAACTTGGAAAATCGTAGCTTCCAACTAAGCTAATTGTGTCGCCATTTTGTTTATTTATGTACGTAGCCGGTCGGGGCGGGCAACCGAATTTTTCACTTGTTGCCCGGGCGGGATACATTGCATTTATCTGAAGTCACATGAACACAAGTCAGTCAATCATGTTTGGTGTTCACGGAAGCTATATAACAATCGACTTTGTCTTCAATGTTACCACTGGAAGGGCCAAAAGCTAGTTTTAACATCATCTGACTGTTTTAACTTACTTTTAATTACTTCAAACTATTATGTGTTCCTTACACGAAGTATTAACTGCAAAGTCCAAAGTTTATCAATAATCGCGGGCGTATGGCTGTGCATGGGTGCATAGAAATTCTAAGTAACACTAGGGGGGCATCGAGGGTGAAATTTGGGAGCGCGGTAATAGGAGGGGGGGGGGGGG
>CACRXK020002327.1:10156-33896 GCA_902702795.2 Paramuricea clavata | reverse complement strand
GGGGGGGGGGAAAGATGAGTGGTCATCTCACTGATTTAAAACACTGATGTAAAAAAGCTTGGGAAATCGTTTCACACAATAAATTGTAAAACATTTTTTCAATTTTTAAAGACACAATATTGGAATTGATTAGTATATGGGAAATCCTGAAGTGTAGAGTAAATCTGTTTTGACTGTTCATGTATGACTTTGTTGTTCAAATTTTGCATAAAACATAAACAGCTTTCCTATCATTCATTTTATCAGAAAGTGTCTTATTATTAAAATAACTTGTGTGACGACCTGTGTGATTTAGATCTATTTCTTTTCAAGGTACGAGTAATAAGTCGAAGAGTATACCAGCAAAAAGCTGTTAATTTCCATGAACATTTAAAAACGTCTTACGAAGAGTTTCGTGTTGAATTTTGCATTAAGATGAACCCAATAGAATACAAAATAACATATCTCTTTCACAGTAAATAATCGCAACATTCTTTCAAATTAGGCAAACGTAATTTTTGTTGCAATTGTACTTTAAGGTACTGTAGTACTTTCTTTCTTTTCTTGCACTTCAATTCCTCCCCTCCCCTCTCAAAAATCCCCGCCCCATCCTTTCAAACCACTTAAAACCACCAACTTTATCTAGGACCTCGGAACCTAGTAATTTCATAATTAATAATCTAAAAGCGAAACGGCACAAAAGAAACAGCACCGAGTCACTTCTCGATAAGACGGTAAAAGAGGACACTCGTGTTGAATTTTTGATTCGGTCGCTTGCTTGCACGACAGGATGAGGTTTACAGATAAAAACGTTCTTTCTACATGCGACAAAAAATAATTCATTTACGGCCGAAAAATCTATGGTGGAACTATGGTGCTACGAGGAAAGGAACGGAAGATGGGCGGGGATGATAAACGGAAGGGGGAAACACGAAAAGCAACCCCACAAACAAAAAGGAATTATAGCATTTTGACATATGTTTTTAATTTAGTCAATCGGCAAAATTTACATGAATCAAATCTTTCTATGTGATAATTGCAATAACTTTAATAATTCTAAACATCACATCTATACACTTCTTGTTACCATCATTAAACAGATATACTGTCATCTCCAGGACAGATGTCGCTCCACCCAACAATGTTGGAATTCAGAGAACAGCATTTTTCAACTCTGAAGTTATACTCCCCTCTGCCACAACATTTGTAGTGCGGTTTGATAGAATGGAGCTCACCAGAACAACACATGTGTGTTGCTGGGTTGTAAGGCACACTTTGGCATGGGACCACTATATGAAAAGAAAAAGATTTTATTTGAAGTAAAATAAATCAGTGTTCTTCTACAGGTATATTGGCTTTTTTTCAAAATAGATTCTTCGCGATTTAAAACAAAATCAGCTTTCCTGAACACTAAGGTCAAACGTCCACCCATTTGACTGCTTATACTCGAAAGATTAGAAATAGTATCGTCTTCAAGAAGATCTGGCAGAAGAAAACTATGAACAAGGAAAGAGCGGTAAAATTACCTGCCTTATAGTTTCAGCCGTTATAGTTTTTCTTATCGTAAATGCTTTCCTTTTCCCGTATTTATTCTTATTACTTTGGCCGAATTTTTTCTCTAGGGCGCTTGACGTTTGTAACTTCCTGGTTAAATTTCCTGCTTAATTTAACCACAGTCCTGATTGATATGATCACTATCGTGGCTAATTTAACCAGGCTATATGGTTGATTTCACCAGGATATATGGTTGGTTTAACCAGATTTTGTTAGGTGGACTATTATCCGGTTAATTTAACCATTTAGCCTGGTTAAATTAACAAGGAATCATGGTTAAATTAGCCAAGACTATCATCAAGTTAACCAGGATTGTGGTTAAATTAACTAGGGATTTTAACCAGGAACATTAAGTTACTCCAAACAGGGTTAATTTTAGGCTGACCAGAACATTTTAAGAGTACACCTGCTGAGCGATGTTATTTTATGTCGATATTACTTATCATGTTGAGAGGAAGGATCAAATTTTGGGTCAAATTATTTTAATAAATTTAGTTAATTGAAGATTCGGTGTAGATTAGGCCGACTTTTACTATACAATGAGCCATAATATATGAGGCACGTGAGGTGCAGGGCCCGATTAAATATTATCATAATATCATACCTTTCACCTCGATAGCAGCGGTACACTGAACATTAATACCGCTAGTCATGTTATAAGAATACAGGATACTATGGTTCCCAACACCGAAGCTCGCTCCAGGTTTGATGTTTGGCTGAATTGTGTTTCGTACTATTTGCTGTCCTGGACAAGTTGGCTTTGGTTCCATCCAAGTTACGCTCTTTGTACCACATGGGCAGTTGGGATTAACGTAGTCAAGCGTCCTGGTGCTTTGACAAATACACTCTGAAACAGCATAAAAGTTGTAATGAAAACTTTAAGTTATTAACTGCGAACATGGTGTGTCTTCATCTCTGTCATCTGGAATTCTCCAATATACAACTTCCCAATAATGAAGTGATTCTCGCTTCAGACACATATGAGAAGAGTGCTTCCAGTTTAATTCAAAGCAGGTTTTCTCTAAGACTGACTGGTTATTATTGATTGATTGATTGATTGATTGATTGACTCTTGTTATTTGATAATTGATTTACTATTATTGATTTAATAACTATTGTTGATTAATTGTTTGACTCTTAATCATTCTTGATTATTTGACTCTTAATCATTGATTGATTGTTCGATTGCATAACTGAATGATTGATTAATGTAATAACAGATTGACTGATCAATTAAGCAACTGATCTTATATATGAATTATTAATTCACTCATCAAATTAACTTTTGATTAAATTTACCTGACTTTAATGAAGTACAGGACGCATTAATCAACTGGTCGAGTATTTTATCCAGATGAAGAAAGTCACAGTTAAACAGCGTCGAGTTAGAGGATGCCATCTTTAATATCGTATGGTTAAATGTCATTCTTACAAGTGGTTTGCCAACTACAATTCCAATGATCAAAATGCTTTTATTCTTCATGGAACTGAAAATAATAACAATATACAGTAATAAGTTATTTCATGTCAATTACGCAGGGTATGGTCGCCTAATTCGCCTGATCATGAAGCACATGATATACATGCTGAGTGCTGACCATCTAAGGTCTTAGATCTGATTTTGCATTTAGTAAGGGTCTTGTGCGTTTTTATACGTGTGTATAGCTGGACTCATATTCACGTTCATGCGCGTTCATGCGTTCGCATGTCCGCCGCGGTTGGTTTAATTACACTGTTTTGGAATACCAGGTGAATTATGAGACTTTGACACTTATTTACTGTGACCTCGGAAAAGCAGCGTCTTTTGTGGCTCCTCAACTGCCACTGTTTCCCTCGGTCTCAGTAAATAAGTGATAATTATCCCCCCCCCCGTGCCGTCAAACTTCATGATCGATCAGTGACGTGCTTAACTCAGACGTACTGTAACGACAGCGCGTTAACTGCGTCTGTCACCCTTGCTCTCACCTCGTATGCTTGAGCGCGTTTTCAAGTTCACAACATCTTTTCTGTCCTTTGGGTTTGCCATCCGTGATTAGTAGGACGATGTCTGCAATGTTAGGTCTTGCATTGAGTGGGCTGTCGTAGGGAAACACCTAAGTAAAGGTAAATTTATTAAAGTTAGGTGTTAAATATCCACTTCTGTTGTTAATACGTGGATTGCAGCTCGAACATAACCGAGACAGATGTTTTCATGCACATGGGCGCCTCTGGCTGAACTATACATGACCTACACATGCCTTTGGCGAGAGAGTACACACCTACAGTAGCAACGCTTATAGGGTCAAACGATCAAGATCATTGGGTGAAAACAAGGCGCTATAAGCACAGCTATGTTTTACAGCGCCCTTGGTGAAATAAGGTAAAAAATCACAACGTCGCGTGGTACAAATGCTCGTTTTTGATTTGACACTGACTACATTCAGAAATGATTTTCAATCTGAGATTTAGGCCGCATTTACACTATCACGCTACGGTTAACACTCCGTTAAAAATTTACTACGTTTCTAGTTTTTGAGACTATATTGTGTTTACACTATAACGGAGTGGTTTGCTGTAGCGTACTAACTACGAACCACTACATTTGTCACTCTGAATACAAATCAATTTCGTTAAAAATTCACTACGTTTCTTGGGATTGTGTTTACACTATAACCGAGTGGTTTGCCGTAGCGTATTAACTACAGACCACTACGTGTCTACGTTTGGCACTCCGGATGCAAATCACTACGGCTACGGTAAATTTGCCGTAGCGTCATAGTGTAAACGCGGCCTTATATAGGCCTACCTGTGTGTCAGCAATTTTCGCGCCTGTGCCAGTCATAGTCAAGCCTCCAGAGACCTTACTCCACACTAAATCTTTATTGATATAATTCACATAGTCTTGAGTCGTCTTTTTTCCACCAAACCCGAATCTCATCTTAGTATTTTTTTCGTCACTGAATGTAAGCAATGCTAGGTGAGTTCCATTTGGGCCAATATTAAGTTTCTTACTTGTGATCAGTCGGATTAAAAATGGTTTTATTTCGTCAGTTAAATGATTCAGGCCGACAGAGTTAGATGTGTCCAAGAGTATCAAAACGTCTTTTTTACAAACGTCTGTTTTGAAAAGAAATAAAAATATATCAATTCATAGAATATCACGCTACCTCTAGTGGTTCCAGATCAGAGCAGGCTTAAACATAGTGCGCAACGTTTGGTTTAATTGCCATTGAGGCAATGCCAACGTCAAGTCGATTCCAGTAGGTGATAAGCTCAGCCAAAAATTTGGCATTATTCGCCGTTTTCCCAATTACATTTAGCTAGCAATTTCGCAATTTAAATAGATCTGCCGATAACAACGTACGTAACATCTAAGACTTGTAGAGTGGACTGTAATTCAATCTGAATGTGCCTGACCAGATTCATGTTAAAGCTTTTATTTTTTTGCATGTACTTTAACTTAATAGATTAAAAGGCGCTGTGAGAGAATGCTACTTAATTAAGAGAAGTGACATTAACCCCCCTGTTAAGAAATGTCTCGATCCCTCTCTCCTTTGCAGAGGCCTACATGAAATTTCTACTGAGCGAAAAGTGAGCGCGCAAGGAGTGATGGGAAGGGCGGAATAAAGGAAGCCTCTGCTAGTTAATGCAATCAATATGGCGTCGTATATAATCGTTTGGAGTTCGGTTCGATATCAACCTTCGAGAGGTGTTAAAACAGTCATGTTTTCCACTTTGCTTTTCAGGCGTACTTGAGCCCCCTGGAATGACCAGGACCAAAAGATATTGAGAAATTGCAAATGAATATAAATGGATATGAGCTATCTAATTATAAATATCCTCCAACTTTCAACATTTCTTTATAAAAATGACTCTACTGAACTTCGATACTCAGATTATGAAGATTCTATTATTTCAATTTCTTTCACATTTCCGTCGATTTCAAGTTTAAAAAGGTCAAACAACTGGTTTGGTTAAAAAAACATACTTCGTTGCATCATGTGACAGAGCCTTCTCGGCTTCATTTCAATCTTCTCATTATTTGTAAATACTTAAGGAGGCTCTGCGGAGGAGAGAGTCTCGATCCTGAGTTTCCCAAAACAATTTCATTAATTAAATTGCCGAATTTTTTTCTTCTGCCATGGTTCGGGATGTTGAAAAATAATTCTTGTTTTGTGTTTTGGTTCATCTATATGCCAGTTAATTGTGGCTTATTTGTCAATTCCCATATTCAAACTTGATCCTGGGCCTACTTTTAAACATAGGTACGCTGTGGCGTACATGCATGTATGAATCAACGGTAGCACCAGGAAATATATTAAAAGGCATTGAGCAGATAAAAACATAGGTGTGCACTCTGACCTTTGGAATCGATTTCTGGCATTCCAGAGTCATAGCAGAAAACATCGCATTATAGATGTTTTAAAATTGTATTTCCGGTTGGGATTAACTCACAGTCGAGCCAGAAATGGAAATTATACCGTGATAAAAGTTACAAGCTCAATTAATTAATTAATTATTTTTTGCGTAATTAATTAATTAATTATTTATTGCGTAATTAATTAATTGACAATATACGATCTCGCTTAACTTTCAAAGGCTATAAATCGCTACAATGTTGACGATGACTAAAACTACTGTGAAGAATTAGTTGATATTATTTCACTGAATCGAATGGTGGTATTATTGTTTTCACAGTATGCACTGAACTAACCTAGCACTGAACCGAAGATATGAACATACAAAGTCGTTGAGTAAGACGTATACAACCTGGCTTGACTTTCAAAGGCCATAAATCGCTACAATGTTGATAATGACTAAATCTATTGTGCACTGAACCGAAGATATGAACAGACAAAGTCGTCATCCTCTCGCGCAGTTATACGGCATTCTTGTTATTGTACTCGTGCTTTAGACAAATTAAACCATTTTATTGACATATTGTACTCGTGTTATTGACAAAACCATTTAAATTATTGGATGAAATTGGACAACAGCTGAACAGCGGAACTAACCGTACATAATCGACTTTCGCTCAACTTACATAGTTTCTTAGTTAAGGCTAGTTTCCACTCAGGAAAATTATCCGTGGATTGGAACGAACAAAAAATTTTTCTTTGTGTTAAAGTCATTAGTTCCAACCCAGAGCTCACAAGAAAAAGAAAAATTTCCTTGTCCATTCCAATCCACGGATAATTTTCCTGAGTGGAAACTAGCCTTTAAATGGCTCAGCCGCCCCAAGTCAACATGAAATTTAAAAACAAGGGGCTCAGCCCCCCTGAGCTCTCCCACCCCACTACACCACTGCCTTTAATTGATAGCATTCATGCACTTCCAGACAATGAACTCTCGCACATTTTAACCTAACTTAAAAAAATACAATCTTTTATTCAAAACTTTACAGATTCTAATAATAGTTTTGTTTGTGGAAACACCACGTAAATTTATTACTGCAAAGCTAAGCTTTCGATACGTAAGCCCCCGATCTTCATCAGTGCTAATAATATGTATATGTATAATATGTTTTTACAGATTCTATTTCGTATCTATTCCATCCTCCGCCTCCACAACGCCACTGAATGGAAAGAACATCCAAATTTTCGTGACGCTTTTGACAGCCGCTTTTTATCGAGCATCAGTTTTGTTTCCGGCCTTTAATCGACTGCACTAATTAATCTTTACTGTCGATGCAATGGAAGTGTTGATAAAATATTGCATGAATTCATTTCCTCAAGTTGATCAATTCATACGAATTCAAATTTCTTTTTACTTCCTGTGCGTTTCCTATTGGTCAATCGGTTGTGAAACGAAATCTAATTGGCTAATCTAAAAGTAACAGGAAGTTGATCAATTTTCTATCAAATGAATTGATCAACTTGAGGAAAGGAATTGGTGCAATATTTTATCAACACTTCCATTGCATCGACAGTAATCGACTGCAATTTGTTATGTAGTTCGCCATGATACTATTACACACTAAGTCGAGAATATATCTGCTGAATAACTAGGCAAATACAATGTGTTTGGACGTTTTCCTTTTAAAATATTTGATCCTGTATGAATGAATCTTTTCATATATATGAAAGTGTGTGGTGTCAACGCGTGACACGTGATTGTGGGATTATTTAACAATTATTGAATTCGGTTGTCGCATGATGTGAAGAAGAAAAAATGATTTTATTAATATAAATATTAATATTAATATTATTAATATTAGCTATAATATTAATAATATTATTAATATTATTTTATTTATTTATGTTCAAAATTATTTTCGCCAGTCCGCCGGTCCTCCAGTCCGCGTCTGCCAGTCCGCACCCGCCTTTTATCTACATCCTCATCATTGCGCCTTTTCCCGACATACACGAACCTTAGGTCCTGACAATGCTTCGGCTGATTAAAAATCAGTATAGATGCAAAAATCCTAACTGCCTAACTATAACTCTAAATAATCCTAATCATATAACTTTAATATTGACCTTAATCTTAGCACTAGTGCAAGGCGCCACTAACCTGAGTATCAGGCTCTATTTTACAAATACTAGCCTGACACAAACATTAATGCGATAGCTTTCCACCCACAGCAATCTAATTATAGTTGTGATCACTATAAATATATCATCAACAATAGTATAATCTAATTAGTACCAACCAATCAAACGACAGATTAAAATATCCTCTGTCTCATAGACCATAGGCCTGATCGCAGGCTATAGGCCTGATCGCAGGTTGAGGCACCACTAAACCGGCTGACAACTAATTACGCCACTAATATTTTTAGTTGTTCATTTTAAGTGTTTTTTGCTTCATAGAATGCATCATTATAACACCTCATTAAATTGTGATCATTTTTTGGCTGATTACTAACGATCTCGTGATATTGAATAAAGATTATCATTTTACTCAAGGTTGAGTAATACGAGCAACAAAATTGCTGCAACTTGCAACAAAATCTGATTTCTACGCATGTTAATTGAAAATGTTTGCACATATTTAAATTACAAATCACGAGTCAACATGACTGTGCCGTCGACATTTCTGCTTAACATGCGTTGAAATCAGATATTGTTGCAAGTTGCAGCAATTTTGTTGCTCGTATTACTCCAGCTTCAGCGTGCAACTGTGCATGAATTTTTGTACTATACGATTTGTTCCATTGCACGGTAAGATTTAATTAATTCAATTCAATAATTCAAAATCCTATTATATTTGTATCGTAATTGTTAGCTCATTTAACTTTAATTTTCTTGCTGAGATCGATAGAATCATATTCAATGCAAATACATAACTCGTGCGGAGAATGGCGGGTGTAAAAATATAATTAAATTTTTTATGATAATTTTGAGTTAAATGACCGCCATTATCATCTTGAATGTTGAATTTTCACTAAACATTTTTTGATCCAGCCGTTTTGTATAATTTTTACTATTTTTGAACAATGCACATGTGGCTGAGGTATGTGTTTTGTATAAAAATTCACTACTTAAAAATTCGGTAAGAGTTCTCTATTTTCAGTATTTTGTGTCATATATAAACCAATAACAAATGTTTTCATTCGTGCAATAGTTAAAATATTACATTTACAATACACTCATAAATATGTTTAACATTGCACTCATAAATATTCATTATTTGTATACTCACAAAAGAGATGTATAGAAAGTAATGCACGGATTATTTATATATAGTGTTTCTCTCTTTGTCCAGGTAAAATAACTGACTAAAATCCCTATATATACCTGACGAATCCACGAAAGCGAGCCAAGCATAGAAGGTAACTAAACAAACTGTAGCAAACATCTTGCCGATATTCCTGACCTCGTCTAAAACAAGATATATATTGCACCTCAAATAATTAGAAATTGCTACTATATACTATAAGAATATTGAGGCTCAAATCTACACTATAAGAATATTGAGGCCCAGTCTTTGAGTCCTGAGATTTGTTTAACTCGGAATCATCTTATAGCTAGCTATAGCATTATATATTTTCATTGCGTGGATTTGCAGCGCAGGATCAAGCATTCTGCCTTATAAATTTAACGTATTTCGTCATGTCGAATTATTGTGATTATATAACAAAGAGCCGAAGAAAAGGATCGGAAAAACTGTTGGTATTTTTGCAGAAAACCAAAAATAAAATCTCAATGTTGTAAACCCGCAGACCACGAAAGAAAACCGCAGTTTTTTGGTGCCAAAATCGAGAAACAGGTTTAAAAATGGTGAAATCTGCGGCCGAACCCGAAAATCCCAACGCCGCCTTCAATATAGCCAGTCAATGTAGTATTTAATTTAACTTCCATGCATATGGAAGGTCTTTGAATTATTGGCTGAAAAATTAAACATAAAAAAATAATTTCGTAATTGCTTCGAGCAAAGGCCCTTCCCTCGATAGATCCTTCAACTTAAAACTAATTAGCTCTCGAATGTTGTTCATCGCTATAGTCGCTACTTGCAGTGTGTGGAACTCAACAGATAGACTAGACTAAAGCCTGTTTGCCACCAGGCGAATTTGTTCGCCCCGCATCGTTTGTAACGCTAACAAAAGCTAGATTGTAATATTAAATATTAGAGCCTCACCTGATTTCTTCTGGTTATGTAGAAGGTTCAATGAATATATAATAACCCAAAAGCCGCCTAGAGCGAGATTTCTTGACCACTTGATATGATATCAGTGAATTGGACTGAGAGGCATGCGGTGCTGCACTGGTATTTATAGATCGAGTTCTCAAAAACTGACCCCTGGTTTTCGTGCCAACTCACGTATGTGACGTATTGTATAAAGGAAGAATCCGGAAACCGCATACATTTTCATTTTTTTTAAAACAGCAAAAACAACTTAATATACAGCTGATGCAATTAGCTTGTCCTTTCAAAGTCAATACTCAAAACCGCTATATAACCTCGAACACCTAGCGCAAAAATCACGATGGACCTACATATATACATGTATATTATAGTTCCGATACTGTATAAATAAGCGATTTATAATATATGAACCCAATTCAACAACAAATCCGTCAAAACTAACTAGATTTTTAAACTTTTAAACTTTAAAGAAAGTTGCATGCATGTTTGTGGAACATGCTTAACTCCGAACTGTCGATACTATGCAATGTACTGTAAGTAGCAACAATTAATCATGCAACATGCAGATAGCTGGGATGTGAGAGAGATACTGACTATTGGAACCCGTTATTGGAGCTTCGGCTCTGTTGGTGCGCCCTTCCTGTTTTTGCTAGCTGCAAAAATATAAGCAGAACGACTCAACGTTTCGAGCGAAGCCGGGCTCTTCTTCAAGAATTAGCGAAGTTGGTAGCGTGGATATAGGGAAGATAGGGGAAAATACATGTTTAGCCGCTGATATAAAAATCGATCACGTGACAAAAAACAACAATTAAGGTTATATTATATATACAATATATTAACTCAACAAATATTAGAAAACTACAACAAATATATGGAATGCCAATGTCAATGTCTGCCGGCTGTTGTCAGGCAAAAACAGATAGAACTAAACATAGAAAAAACGTTAATTAATAGTTATTATAAAATAACATGTACATAACGCGTATTCTGATTGGTCGAAACCCGTGTTTGGATAAGGCCATCCAAACACGGAAGACTATCGTGTTGTTGTTATTTTATAAAACAATTATTTTATGGCTTCCCTGTTTGGATGGAATGATCCAAACACTTGGGAATGTTGCTCGAGTTAAGAAAAGCGGGCAAATCACTCGCCTTCGGCTCGTGCTTTCGCTCGCTTTTCTTAACCCTCGCAACATTCCCGCGTGTTTGGATCAGGCCATCCAAACACGGAAACCATAAAGTAATTGTATAATACCATATAGGTGGCTCACAGCGCCAAGTTTGGGAATGAGGCGCATTTTGTGCCTTTTGCGGCTATCATTGTTGTAGTGGCAGGGACACAGCCACCGGGAAGTGTGGGGACGGTGTAAACCTCCTCCTCCAAACTGTGAAACGCAGGTAAAATTCAGGTAAAATTTGCGTAATAAAGTCGTTATTTTTGTGAAATGATAACCATTTTTGTAAAATACAGTCTATTCGTTTGCGAAATTGCTTTCAAAAACGCCAGAAATGCGGTCATGCATGGATCTTCAAAAATGTAAAAAATTTTCTGGTGCACTCAGTATAGTGACAGCGAAAATCAATCATAAAATAGAATATATACTGCGACTACTCATTATTGTGTAACAAGCCGAAATACCTCTTTGAACTGTTCAACCTAACTATAAAAACAACATTTTTATGGAGATGTTGAATTATTTTGTAATTTATTTTGTAAACAGTTTGTGATCAGTGTTTACCATGATATGTTTATTTGTTAAGTCCAGATAATCCGGATTAATTTGCGGATTAAAAACATTGCGGAGTAATCAACAGCTATGTGTAATTAAAACAGCGTATTTCATTTACTAAAGAACATTCTGGGTTGCGTCACATCATAGTCACTCAAGGGGTCCCCTTGAGTGACTATGGTCACATAGATTATCATGTTCGAGGGTCTTCTATACTTTTCCCCTTAGGTCGCGGTCACACTAGCGCTAGAATCGTGCTTGCTTGAACTAAATCCACTTGAATCGCTCAACACATCACCTTCCAAGCGCGCTTGCCAGTGTGACCGCGCAAAACACAAAACCCAAGCATGGTTGAAATCTGACACGATTTGCTTGAAATTTCAAAGGCGCCGAAGCACGATCCAAACACACTACAGGGTATGTTTGAATCGTGCTAGAATGTGTATCTCAAGTGGATTAAATAATTCAGCCAATAAAATATGGAGTTTTAGGAGGCAAATAGACAAGTCATTTCAACATGTCATTTTTAATTTGAATAGAGACAGAACCGCGGTAGATTCGAACTATTTTGCTTACACAACAACGCGCTAAGCAGTGAATCGAATGAATAAACGGTATTTCTGTATGGAAACCTGAAGCAGAAACCAAATTCAAAATTTCAAAGTAATTTAGTTCTTGCCCGTGTAATTATATAATATACAATGTTAACATCCCTATTGATACATATAATATGATAATGAATAACAATCGGGCAAGCGATTTGCGCCTGAACTAAGGACAAAGACACATTTCTCTTATGTTCTAAAGTCTAAACTTAGTTAGGCCTACGAAATCACAAGAATAATGCGTATTCGTTGCCTTTAATATAATGGACTTTAGATTATTAGATAGGTTTTTAATTTTTATCTGTCAACAACAGCAAGCAAGCAAACGTTGCTTTTTTGAGTGTGACCGCGACGTGCTTGGCTTGCATTCTAACATGAGCTTGGTATGTGTTCAAGCAAGCACGCTAATCCGGTGGTAATCTCCAAGCACAAGCGCTAGTGTGACCGCGACCTAAAAGTCATAAGTGCTGGAGTTGTAATTTATTATGATCGTGAAGGAGCTGGTAGCTGTATATCTGATACAAAATTCTGGTAATTTTACAACTTAAGCTGAGTCAAAAATCGCCCACGTCTTATGATCATTGAAAAATAGAAAGTTTTCAAAATGCCGTCAAATGCGGAAAACACTCGATTCGTTTGTATCCGAAAAAATTGTTGAGGATACAAGAACGCGTCCACACGTATCTAAAATCGTTGCATGCTTGACTGTTCCTAATACTAGGTAACAATTAATTAAGGCAACTAAAGCATAAGCGTGCGCAGCGCGGACAATATGCTGTATCGATATTTCCCATCTCGAATAGTCAAGTTACAAAACCGTGCTCGTATTTTTGTATTTATTTAGATATAAACAATAGAAGATAAATGCTCATTCTGTTTGAGGAAGCCGATTAGAAAGATGTGATAAATGGAAAGATATTGTATTAAATCAAACATGCGAATACGATTTTGCTCCTTTAACATTGCCCTACATTGTGACCAAGACTGGGAGAAATTGAACAAAACTCAAGCTCTGCATTTCTGTGTTTGTAAACGGAATGGGTAAAATGTGAGGAATGCGAGAAAAAGATGAGAAACCACTTTGCTAGTGGGTTTACGAAGTGTCTATCATCTGCTCCTTCACAGCACTTCCCTGATCCTCTTATCGCATTTCGCGTTAAACAAATCATGCTTTATAATTGTACGTATATATTTTGGGCCAAGGTGTTTACAAGTTGCTAGACAGTAGACACGCGCACGCAAACCCAACTTGCAGATCAGGTCAGAACTCTGCATGCAGAAGCAGAAGGACTCCTATATAGCCGGCCGAGAGTAAAGGAAAAGAAGGCAAGAAAACTTTGAAACCAAAGGCAAAGAGACAATTTCGAACAACAGGTTTCGAACATATGGCTTCATATATATTTGATTGCATCGAACAACTTTCGCCGCAAAATATTGGGCAGCTCTGATATTTTCCCTATATCTCCGTTGCGTTTTAAAATTCCCATAGCCAAAATTGCAGAATCGTAAAGCTCTCTAATTGTTTGGTATATCTCAATAAAAATCTTAAAATTGAGAATTTTTTTTATTTTATCATATAATAAAACCAAATAAGATATATCGTACCCGACAAAGTCTTTGCTTTCCTTTAGTACTACGTACTATACATTTTAAATGAAATTCTGAGCCTCAATAGAATATATGCTTTCCACTATTGGGTAACAAGCCGAATTACACCTGGTTTAAACCATTACGCCCAGATATAATGCTATATCGCGAGGAGAATTGTGTTTGTGTGTGTGTTAATTAACTTGCAGCCAATCGGCGATGAAAGTATTATTTGTATACTTTATTCTACTTTACGTCATCTCTCATAGCTCGAAAATATGCAACTGAAGATAGAAGGCCATGCTTCGTGTGAATAATTCAAAATGTAACTAGTTCGTATTTGCATGTATACGAAGAATTGGTTGATGCATATGCAATGATTGTGGGACATTTTTCGTTTATTTTTCCATACAGATGCGCATGCACTGCATGCCACAGGTTCGAACAATTATTCGCCGAGTATGAAAGGTGACCGTCATCCGATCATCACGGAACGTATAAAATTCAAAGCAAGAGCCCTAGCATTTTTATTTTCTGTATTAACTGATTAACGTACATAGCGAATATTGGGGGATTAAGAGTTATAATGTCTTCAGTACAAATGTTGGACAAATATAATGTAAAATACTTTGATTCAAAATATACTCGAAACCATTCAGTCCGATCGTAAGCCAAAAATACTTCATACCTTTATAGCTTATAGATAGAACCAGACTATGCGCCGGTTTATTTAATGAATAAAATAGCTACGAAACGTACAAAATCCCTCGATGTCATGTGTATAAACCTGTATCATTCAGTTGTGTTTTAATATATATATATATATATATATATATATATATATATATATATATATATATATATATATATATATATATATATATATATATATATATATATATATATATATATAATTTGCGTCAACCTTGAAGCTTGATGATTTCAGTAACGCGTTTGTTTACTTTTCATAGATGAAGGTCTGCTGACCGAAAATGTGCACCTTTGAGTGGTATAAACAGCTGCAATGTTAAGAATGTGACTGAATAAAATTTGTTTTTGATTCTGATGTATATCTTTCATTCTATTGCAAAATCACTTGAAATTTACGAGTGTTATTATACATTCGAAAGTATGGAAAATTTCCTAAAACCGAGGTTGCACGTGAACATAAACGTTCCAGTGGTTTCCACAAACGTCATGACAATTTTAAATTTTAAGTAAACAACGTTGCATGCATTCCATTGCTGCAAACAATTATATTATGTCATTGCTGCATGAAATAATATAATATATTATGTATTTATGTAACGTCTATCAGTTGGTTAACTTGGGTTTTAGTTCACTGTTACCACAAACGATAATAAGCTTGGAAAATCGACAAAACAATTGAACACGCTATATATTGTCGTTTATTCACAGACACGATACTATAACATACTGTCATATATATTCCACAGCAATCAGTAATAGCCTATATTGTCGCACGAATAACAAAAAAGTAAAATGGTAGCCTACAACATTAATTTGGCTTCAAGAATCAGTATTTTCGAAACGACAGACGCGCTATTCTTTAATTAAAAATAGTATATACTATTTTATACATGCCACACGTGCGAAGTATAAAAGTGAAACTTGGCAAGCAAAGTGAAGTAATACGACTGCATGCATGGATTTCATATTTTATGTCGGACGTCCACTGACAAAACGAGTCAGCACATGCACGTTGAAAAAATTGTAAATCTGAAGGCATAAACACGCTAGCAACGTGACGCGATTTTTAAAGCGTTAATACCAAAAACTGTGGTTACGAAAGATCAATTTTTAGTGAACTTTTAGATTATCGGATAAGTCATCTGTCAACAACAAGTGTGCAACACTTTTCTATAGATCACAACGTATACGTGCTTAACTTACGTCCGGCATGATCGACCTTGGCACGATGTTCTCTGACCGGTAGTAGAGCATTCTGCTTTGCGTATATTCATGTTGAAAGGTCTCCTACAATCTTGGAAAAAATATCTGTAGACGTTTCGAAAAATAAACTCAAATTTGAAAACATATGATGAAAATATGAGCATTTTTCAATTAAAGCAACTATTTACCTTAAATTCGCCCCCCGCCCCTCCCCCAGAAACATTGTTGATTCATGCAGGTAAAGTGGATTTGCAACGAATGTCACCTAAATTAAATTATACCAACATTGTATAAGGAGCTGGGGGGGGGGGGAGGGGGATAAAGTTTGAAAATTTTGAAAAGTCTACTAATTTTTTTCCAGGATTGTAGACTCTTCTTCTTCGTGGGAGTTGTAATTTAGTAACCACTGACAATGTTTTTCTGCTTTGTTATATCACTGGCATTATACACCGCTATAACTGCTTGAAAATTCCACTCAACTATGCATGTAAATTTTGCTAGTTTTGTTTAATTAATAACAGACATAAAATATTGCTCGACTGTGATTGGGGATTTCAGTGCAGTTAATCTCAAACAGCAGTGCTAAATTTGTAATCACAGTGCAAATTTTTGTAATCACAGTGCAATTTATTGCAATTTTTTGTTTAACTAGAAAAGACGAGAATGAAGTTGCTGGCATAGTCGGTATACTTGCATGTATATATGGGAAAACGAGAAATTTCTTGGGAAAGCGAGAAATTGTGTGGAAACACGACGCCCGAAGGGCGGAGTGTTTTGACACAATTTCTCGTTTTCCCAATTTTCACGAGTGTTGATATAACTGTATATCAATACGCAAAAATGTTTTATATTTGTTTTATAATATAGCACAAAGAAACATAAAGAAAGAAATTTTTAAAACTTGTTTAAAACTTATTTAAAACTCACTTCAAACAAATAGCAAAACTATCCTGACTGTTGGGAAAAACCTTGCCGTGATATTCTTTTAAATCCATTTTGTTTTGTGTCCTATAGATTTCTCAATTTGTGCAATACTATTTCTTTTGATATGTCATATTTTCATTGTGCTGTATGGTGTTTTGACCACTCTTATTGTGTTTTCGAAACTTGTTTTTGAAAAGTGTTACTGTAAAACTTTATTTTGAAAGATAGTATAGAGTTTACATTTCATTTTACCAAGTTCCTCAGCCATTTCCTGAAACTGAAAATAATGATAAACAGAAACTATTTTTTAATTCTAAGTCTGGTAAAAAGGTCATTACGTTGTCATATGTTTATATTCTAAGCAAAAATCGAGAAAAACAATAGAGCAATAGAGTCACACAAGAAGCCATTTTGTAAGCCACTTTGTAATAAAGCAATAGAGTCACACAAGAAGCCATTTTGATAGCGTGTGCGTACAAGAAACACTGCAACACTATTACTGTATTTGTCACAGTATAAACCGTGAACAGGCCGAAAACAATTTTATTTCTGAATTTTAATATTTGAATATTGTTTTATTCATTAAAAATTTATAGTAAAACAATTATTCGCCTCAGGATCAGTGATTACGTACGGTGAACATTCACCTCGACTTCGTCTCGGTGAATATTCCGGCACCGGTAATCACTTCGCCTTCGGCGAATAATTGTTAAATATTGTATTGATTGACAGTAAATAATTGATTATGTAAATTAATACAAACAGTGGCGTAACTACTATGAGCTCCGCTCGGACCTGGCGAACCTGGGGGCCCTCAACCCCAATGGGCCAAATGGGGGCCCCTAGGCTCAGGCTGTAGAGCAAAAACATTGGCCAGGGCCTTTGATATGACACAATGTCGTTTTCTGACCATCAAAATTCTGTAAAATCTCTCCCCAATGTCCGGGAAATGGCATTTCAGAGAGTCTAGATTCAAAGATTTTCCAGGTGAGTATGCCCTGGACCCCTAGAAAACTCGTGCATATACGGTGCTCAACTCGTGCCTTTGGCACTTCTATACTAGGGGGGCTTAGAAAATTTTGAACCGGTGGCCCCTTGATGTAACGTTACGCCATGCACTGAATACAAATGAATATAACTGGGGGCTAGGTCTAAACTAGGTTACCCACAGGGCAGTAATGCTGCCTTTGACAGCAACAGACAAACTACAGGTTGTTGAACGAGTCCTTCAGAAACATTCTATTATTGTTATCCTAGTCTCCAATAGCCGCTACGCAGGCTATTGTTATCCTTGTTAACCCATTTATTGACAGCACGGCCCTACCACTGACTGAGTATTAAAAATCGTCTGGCGTTGGACAGGGTAAATACTAAAGTCATTACTGTGCTGACGGATTAACAAGAGCCATTGGCAGATAGGTTTGTTCAGCCCATTTACTCGCAGTACCCTGTACCACTGACGAGTAAAATTTTCTGGCGCTGGACAAGGGACTGGCGCATTGCCAGCTAATGGGTTAAACCACCGTGGTTAAACATAAGATTTGATGCTCCAGGAAATGTAAACAAACTATCAGTGTGACATCCCAGTTTATATATTTATATACTCGGAATATTGATTTCTCGGTAAATACAAAATTATTTTAAAGTATAACAACCAGCGAAGACGTAAGCCACTAACTACCCTGCGCGGCTGCGCGCAGCTATATAATGACATATATATGTTATCCGTCTGGTCCGTCCGTCGCCATCCGTCCGTCCGTCCGTCATTCATCCGTCCGTCCGTATCCGCGTTTTATCCTAACTCGTTTTTAAAAGACAAAAGTGCGGTTCGTCATGATCAACATTTTCAAAAGCGGCCAATTAGACCAGGGGTTAAAGGGCAATGACAATGACATGCAGGTGACATTTAACATTGCGTCTCACTAATTAAAATTTGCGTGTTTATTAATAATGTTTATCAAAGAAAGCAAAAATATATACAAGACAATCTCACATGTGAAATTTTTTCACTTACGTACTGCCTTGTGATGCAGTACAAGTATAAACACCAAATGACAAAGCATTTGTAAATCCTAAAACATAATTAAATCATACGGCACATTCAAGATTTTAATATCGTATTTCAGCCGCGCGTTTATACTGCTTGGCGCATTCGCTGCGTTATATTCATTTATATACACAGAAAAGCATGTCATTGTCTTTGCGGACCATAGGCAAAAAGCATTCGTCAACCACATACCAAATTTAAACAATCGTTAAATCATATACATGTCATGGAAAGAATATGAAAATAATGTTGAAAAAGCACCCAACAAAATGCCGTTTGATCACTTTAAGCCCGCTATGGCTTTCCATAAAAGAAGACCAAAGATGAAAGATGATCACATTGCCTGTTTGCCTTATGCTTGACCGCGCTGTACCACGGTTAAAATTCACTGGTACCGTCATGCAATGCGCCAAATAGAAAATTTTGATATCGACCCACAAAACAAAATTAGGATCTGCTGCCTTGCTCGCTCGCTTCAGGCTCGCTCGCTGCGGCAGCAATAAAAAGTCTACAATTTTTAGTAGGTTTCTAGCCGAAATTGTTGTAATATATGATAAATAAATTAATTGTACATGGGAAAATAAAATTAAAAATAGAAAATTATTTGTCATATTTTAACTAAATTGCCAAGAGAACCAATCAGATTGCAAGCTAGAACACTATAGATCACATAGCGTACTACATGAAGTACAGCTTAGTAAATCAAGATGGCGGAATCTGAAGTTCAAGGAAAGAGATTCGAAACAAGGAAAGATATTATCAACGAAAATTTGTCAAACACTCATTGCCCGACCTCGTGCAGTTTTTGTGGTAGTCTTGAGCCTAAATATCGTTGTCCAAGGTGTGATGTAGTCTCTTGTAGGTGGGTTTTATAACTTTATTTACATTCTCATCGCCTTTTTATATTTCTATTTAATATTTTTACTCTGGGCCTCTCGATCAGCTTCTGACCTCTGTGGATATGTGTGTCCGACAATACGAACATTGAGTCCCACCGTGTAAAGCCTAGGTTACACGTGCGTTTTTTTTCTGGCACGGGCAACGCAACGGATAGACTTTCCAAAGTTCGTGGTTCCTGGAAGCGACGGACTTTTGTCACCCGCAAGCGCGCCAAATTCACCGGTGCATTTTTGCTCCGGTGACGTCAGTGAATGCTCATTATTATTATGAACGAAACAATAATTAACTAGTGAAATCGACATGGTGAACGGCCACTATGTCATAATTGATTTTCGTGCCAAGTTTTTCAGTAAGATTCAAAATCAGGCAAGTGACACAAGTCGCTCGCTTCCGTCTTTCTCAAGCGCTTCCTTCTTGCTACGGCCGGTCCCTAGCGAAATGACCAAAGCCCTACGAAACGGTCATGATTTCTGAACTTTAGGTTGCTAGCGACCTTTAATGAAGGTAAGGGAGTGGTCGTATTTATGGGGGGGGGGGGATGATAAATGGGGAAAATAAGGATTGATCGCATAGCTCAGTTGGCAGTTGGAAGGTCGTAGATTCGATTCCCACCGTGGCCAGCAAGCTTGCCCGGTGTGGTTATACAGTACACTCAGAGTAACATCGCAAGCATGATTCAACCATATATGATTAAAAATATATATATTATGTGTTACTACTTTGCAATATGCAACATTTGTCCTACCATAACCCTAACCCATGGCCCGTTTTCATACAGCAAAATGATTTGAACAGAGGGCATTTTTTAAGAACTTGTCTGGGGGGGGGGGACATCTACAAAAGGGAACATACTCTACAAAGCAGTATGGAGAGATGACAGATGGTTGTTGGGGACAAAAAGTTTGGTGTGGTATTGTATGTAGGGGAGTCTTTTGTATTTTTTCACCCCTAGGACTGAAATGTGAGCATTTTCTGAAACAGATTTTTGGATATATAGCATTACAATGTGCTTTGATAGACCGAATCTGATCAGTTAAATTAAGTACTTGCATGGTATGTTTATGTAAATACCACAACTGGGTCACTCAGTGGGTAGGAAGCTTGTTAAACCTAGTCGGCCTGACTCCCACAAGGCGCTACCATGATTGGCGCCGTGCAGGGAAATTTTGAAAATTACGAGTCTCAAAATTTTCAGAGTCTTCTTTACCTCTTTGGCATTATGATTTGTGAGTCTATGCTATTTGTGATTATAGAAATCAGAACTCTAGATATGGTATTTAAGTTCAAAAACTTTTTTGGCCTTTTGACCCCTCCCTATTTATAAGATTTAGGGTGAGCAGGTCCCCTCCTATTTTAAATAATGACCACTCGCTAAAGACAAACTTGACAATGTGCAAAGTCAGTTTTCCAAACCGAGGCTAATGAGAGTTTGATCACTGTGAAGTGTGGTTTAATCGATAGAAACAAGAATATTATGTTGTCAGTATAGACTGTAAAGATCCTAATATGCATTTAAATTTTTACTAGCCAATACACTGGATTAGGCGTCCCAAATATATTTTTCACTTGCCAGTCACTTAGCAAGTAAAGTGATTTTCATTGGCTGGCTGTCCGTCCAAATGCAGTCAGTTGTAATTTTAGGTATAAATCAAGTTACAATTGTGTTGCCATGCAGAACATAATATATGTGGGATTTCTTATCTCGTGCTGGCAACGCAATGAAATTTGACCTGTTGCATTGCCAGCCCAAGAAAAAATCGCATGTGCGACGTTTGCTTAATTTAAAACGCTATTCGTCCGACACAGCTGATTTTCCCAATCCTTGTGTACTGAGTTATAATAACTGGGGTAGAGAGAACTCTTCCATGCCTTCCTAATTCAGATTGCAAGTTAGACAGGGTTTGTTCAAAACTGGAAAGTCCTTGAAAGTCCTTGAATTTGAAACAAAAATTTAAGGCCTTAAAAGTCCCTGAATTTATAAAGGAAGTGCTTGAATTCCTCCTCGGCACTGTAGTTTTGTTATATTTTCTGAAATTTGTTTGACGCTAAGAAACAGACATTTTGTTCAATTCACTTTGTTCAATTCACTTTGTTCATATGTTACACACAACTGTTTGAAATTCATTAAGGTTGCAATTTGAACATTTAACATCACTTTTAACTATTGATTTATAATGCTTTCTTTCCAGCCCTGTCATACTTGAATTTCTGGTAATTCCTTGAAAGCCCTTGAGAAGTCCTTGAATTTGAATTTTTCTAATCTGTACGAACTCTGCGTAGTACTTAGGATGAAGGCCCTGCCCCACCTAGGGTTAGAGTGTGGGCACGATTTCAAGCTTTTATTGTCTAAAACAACATCAACATGAATGTTGTACATATATACGCATGTGTAATATTTATGTCAGACAAATAATGGCTTTTACATGTTGGGTCAATGGGTCTGGTACCTAATTAGTCCAGGATGTTATTTTTATCACTTTATAATAAAGAGAGAAACTTTGTTTAGTACCTATTTTATGTAAGGAAATTTAGGGTCAAATATACGTTTTACTTTGATTTAATGATTTAATAAGATTCGGCTACTATTTAAATGCATCATATAGAGTCAGAGAATTCGCCACAGGTTTCCCCAATTACGGCGATCCCAAGAATTAAGTTACTATAGGCCTACAAAACAAATTTTCAATGCAACTTAGCAAGCTAAAACTATTAACGAAAATCTATACTGTCCATGTTCAATAAAATAGGACTAACAACAACTTATGACATTGTTAAGCGATCTGGCCCTTATACATTTTACACACACTGATTTCCGGGTGCGCGGATCGTCACATTTGAAAGTTTTGGATAGTGCATGTTTGTAATACAGTTTAAGACCTGATTTAAAAGACAGCAAACCTATATCTCTATAATAAATACGCAAGTTACTATATATTTAATAAGTTACTATTTAATATTTACTTTATATTTATGAGCCATTGATTGTCATATTGTGAAAGAAAGATCGAGTGTGATTTTCAAAATTTAATTACTGAACATGTTCTACAGTGCAAGCGAAAACTAAAGAATAAATATTAAAGTAACAAAGAGCATATTTAGCTTGATATTTTTTTTAAATTTTATATTTGACGATGAATTGTATATGTTCTATTATAGTCAAAACTATTTAACAATTATTCGCCGAAGGCGAGGTGATTATTGGGGAATATTCGCCGAGACGAAGTCGAAGTGAATATTCCCCAATAATCACCGAGCCTGAGGCGAATAATTGTTTTAGTATTTTTGCACAATTTTTTTTTGTGTTTTTCTGGTCTGAATTCATTTTAATTTCGCTTATTTCTTTATCACTAACTTCAACAAAACGGCTAGCCGCCATTTTGAAAATTTCGATTTTGTTATATTCACCTGTAGGTGAATATAACAGATTAATTCGTCAAATTTGACCAATCACCTTGTAGGATTCGTTATGTTCACTTGTGCAAAAATACTAATTATATATATTTGCATTTTTCTGAATATATGCTGAAATAACAACATGTGGTACAACTTTTTCTTCGATGTTTAAATCAAAGAATATTTGGGTTTTTTACGTATTAAAAGTACATTTTAGGCTTGACACGGACTCCATCGGAGTTAATTTTCCTATATATTGTATTGTTAGGATTAGTTTTTCAACTTTTTGGGTAGTTTTTTTTTTATTTTGAAAAGTGTCTTCACTCCTCTGTTTGTTTTGGCATGAAACGCGAGAGGTCGTCAGCCAATCAGACGGCTCCATTTACATTACGGACCTCGGGTTACGGACCGGGAAAAAAATGTTCTTTCCAATGAAGAACTTTAAATTTCGTAGAGGCACTTTGAATTTCTTACACTGCAGTTACGTTGTTCATGGATAATAACTTGCCAGGGATAGCGCCAGAGAGGGCAAATAGCTT